>OZ026612.1:116657651-116680151 GCA_964020975.1 Hermodice carunculata
AATAAGAAGAAAAACTGGATTTCTAAACTCCTTTCCTCAGTTCTTTTCTACCATTTTTCCCTTTAGTTCTAATTTCATCAAAGCTTATGATCTTACTTTCAGCTTTATTATTATTTGTTTGGGGGGGGGGTCTGAGTTTGTCAATCAATGATAGCAATCAATCTAGCAATCAAAATCCAAGCTCTCCTGGATGCTTTAACTTATTTTATCCTTTTACTTCCGACTCGCAGGCACAATTAATAATTGCCACAATTTAAATCCATGACTAGCCCTAGTTTTGTTCAATATTGTATTTGTTCTTATGTCACATTGTGTAATTTCCAAAAATATCCACCAATGATATTTTTACTTACAATGACTGTGACAGTCACTTTGATTTTGTGATTTATCTATCTCACTGACATTTTCTTCTTCTCATCATTGTGTACCATTATATCTTAAATAGTCTGGAGCTTTTATTGCACTTTAGTTGTATTACCGACAGGTAGTCCCAGTGAAAGCGGATCTGCGTATTTTTAGCTGGGGTCATCCTTCCCTCTTGTTATGGTAATCTTTCAGTTAATCTTTATTGTATCTTATGTTCTATATTTCTGTATTACCAGTGGCTCTATAACCATTCCATCTTCCTTGGTCAAATAAACTGTTTTTGAACCTTTTGATTTTTTTTTAATCAGAGTTCTTAGTTTCATGCTAGTTCGCACAGAAACAATGCTGCATCGAATAACAGCATAACTGCACATGTGTGTCGCTGGTAACACTACCTGTGGAAGATATTCATATTAATTAAGACCATGTGCTGCCACCTAGGCTGCAGCAAGGAACCTGACAGGAAGGAAGGCAGATTCATGTATTAAGCATGGCTAAATAAGCTTTTATAATAAAAATAATACCTCCAGAAAGCAAACAGCTTAAGAAATGTTGTTAACTCAGTTTTAAAACAAAGCAGATGCCGTACACATCTGAAAATTTGAAATAATACCCCCAGAAAGCAAACAGCTTAAGAAATGTTGTTAACTCAGTTTTAAAACAAAGCAGATGCCGTACAAATCTGAAAATTTGATCTATATGATTAAAAAGTGTTATTTACGGATGGTTATGTTACATAATTAGCACAAGTGCCCTGATCCTGCACAAGTGCCCTGATCGTGACTGGAGCATAGTTCCGTTCCCTAGCAACTGAGGGGTCAGAGCAGGTCTGCAGCTGATATTGTTAAATACCTCTTATTACAAGCTTCCGGTATGAAAATGGTAAAACAAGCAAAGTCTGCTGGTTAAGCCAGCGACCGTGTTTCGTAACAGGTGGTTCTTCAGAGCCCTTTCTGAAACGTAGACCTAAGCTTTTATAGGAGATTCAATGGATTTATATGAATTGTAATGTAACTGATGCTGTATTCTAGGGAAAAAAAAAAGTGCGTGGAAATCGTTGACTTCGCAGCCATACCCCGCAAAAACTGCGTTGCCAGTTTGGTTCTGTTCTGTTGGTTCCGGGTTTTAATAAGACTACAGCGAGTGCGGAAATCGGCTTAATCATATCCAGAGGTGCTCGCGACGCAACTGTCTTTCAAAATGAGGTATCCAGCACACCTCGACCGAGAGACATTTATTTTAAAAAATATATTTAAGGACACTAGATGCGTCTGTTCTAAAGACATGGTCAGTATAGCATAAAGCTTACAATGACGTTTAAAGCACGGAGGTCTCTGATCTTAAGACCACTCGGAACACAGAGGTCTCTGGGCCGAGGCATTTGCTCATTTACAAACAGGTCAGCTCAATTAAAAATCCAAAATTATTAAGCCAGTGTTACGGTCAACAAAATTCATTGAACATAAACGTTGGGAGCAGATTTTAGCTGTGCAACATACACGCCTTTGCTTAGACGCAAGTCCTCTGAACTGTAGCTCACCGTTTCAGAATTGGTGTAATAGATGCACCTCATTGCTCAATTTATGACCCGAAACGAAGATACATGGCAATACTTTTTTCTCTTTTAAAAAACATAATACTCCGCGAATGCACTTGCACACCCTAATCATTTGCGTGGCTCCGGTCAATTTACAGACTGTGCTGTACGGTTCGCAGGATTGCTTTTTTGGGGGAAAATAATTAAATTTTTCAAGCTGTCAATGAATTGAGAGTAGCCAATGTTCGCTTAAACTTAAGTTAAAGCTCTTTGATATTGCCATCGGAACATAAAAGGTCGGATGGTATTGTCGTCCCCTTCGTCGTGCGTCCGTCTGTCGGTCTGTCGATCTGTCCCTCCGTCTGTCTAATTGACGTTACCGCGGTACCTAAAAATATTCACCGTAGCTGTACCCATTTTTTTTGTCACAGAAAGACTTTATTATTTACCAGGTTCCTATTGAAAACCAGCTTCTTCTGATTATTTTAAAACTTTTTATGAAACTTTTAATCCATGGGGTCAACCCTGACGACGTTACGGCGATATCTCAAAAATATTGAAATTTTTGTCAGAGACGTATCTTACGATGAACCAGAACTCTATATAAAACCAGCTTCCTCTGACTATTTTTAAATTGTTTATGAAACTTTTAATGTATTAGTTTGGAGGCCGTATGAGTGGCGTCTATGGCAAGCCAACAGGGCCATAACGCATAGATTTTACGCGTAGCCGAGCCTCCACTTCACGTAGTCGAGGCTCGGCACCACGTAGTAGAGTAAACCAATCAGATTGCAGTCTCTACTACGCGTAGTCGAGGCGCAGCAACGCGTAGTCGAGCCAACAAATTAGATTACAATTTCCACTACGCGTAGTAGAGTCTCCGCAGCGCGTAGTCGAGCCAGCCAATAAGATCACAGTCTCCACTACGCGTAGTCGAGGCTCGGCAACGCGTAGTCGAGCTAACCAATAAGATTACAGTCTCCACTACGCGTTGCCGAGAAAATGTTCTTCTAGAACGCGTCGCCGAGCCTCGGCGACGCTTAGTGGAGAAACTATGCCTCCCATAGCGTGTAGCCAAACTATCCAATCACTGACGGTCTTGTAAACTGTATTAGACCTGTTCTACTAGGCGTTGAGAAATTACTGGTCTCGACGACGCGTAGCCGAGGAAACCAATTAAATTTGGTTCTCCACTACGCGTTGCGTAGGACCCAATAAAAATTGGTTCTCTACTACGCGTAGCTGAGAAGTTGGAATTTCAATTCAGAAACTTACCTGAGAAATGCTTTTTTACATGAACTGAACAACGCGCCGCCGTGCTGTCTTGAAAAGTAAAATTTGCTACCCGTTCAACCTCCGTTTTGAAATATGGGTTATTCGGCTATGCGCCGTAGAGACCGTAATTTGATTGGCTGCCTCGACGGCGCGTTGTGGAGAATTTCAAGTCTCGACTACGCGTTGTAGAGAATTTCATGTTTCCGCTACGCGTTGTAGAGACTCTAGTTTGATTGGCTGTTTTAATGTCAGTAATGATTGTAAGGACTTATGATTGGTTTGCTTTTCTTCAACCAAAATGTGCCATAAGTTGCTCCACTACGCGTAGCCGAAGCTCGACTACGCGTAGTGGAAAACATAATCTTGGCAACGCGTAGTGGAGACTGAAATCTGATTGGTTGGCTCGACTACGCGTAGTGGAGGGTCGGCAACGCGTAAGACCAATGCGTTATGGCCCTGTTGGCTTGCCATAGGCGTCAACCCTGACGACGTTACGGCAATATCAAAAAAAAAAACCTGGCCTACATCTTCACCAAATTTTTGTCAAACATGCTTATGATGGACCAGGTTCCTCTTTAAAACCAGCTTACTCTTTGAATTTATGAACTTTTTATGGATCTTTAAAGTATTTATTTGGAGGCCGTCTGATTGATGGTAAATTGGATACATTTAACGCAGGTCTGAGTTATACGTATTCCTTTCTGCACTTCTTACTATTTTTAACTTGCCTGGTATTTCATGATGAATCAAAATGTATGAATGACTTTGCAGACGTATAATAATTGGTGTCGTTAAACATGTCACTGCCGCAATATTTGCCGGGTCGATGGCAGCGTTTCCTTTTATATGTCTATATGACTAGTATTGTTTTGTTTTTTTCTGCAAGAGGGAACCTAAGGAGACAGAGCCCTGTCCTCCAATTGCTTTTCACACTACTGGAATTGTAATTGATGTTCTTTGTCCAATAAAACATGTTTAAACCAAACTGGTCCACTTGGTGAAGCACTAGTTATTTTTTTATGTACATTTTTTCCATTTCTAGGAAAACGTTAAAAGAAAAAAAAAACTTCTTACCTGAAAATGCTAGACCAGTTACTTTGTCATGGTACAGGAACACGTTGGAGCCCTTCGTACTTAATTTGTTCATACGAATGACATTGACTGTGGCATCCAAGGTCACGGAGACTCACGGATTACGTGAGCTGGGACTTGAAATTTGGCGTTATGGTTCTTTTGTGTATTGGTAGGGTTTCAATTATATTTGGGCTTTCTCAGATTAAAAAATTCACTATGTAAAGACCTGGATCTGTATAATTCTATACAAAATATAAAGTGAGCTAATTTTTTCCATATAGAGGCAAATCCAAGCTTTTGTAAGGGAAGATCAAGGAGCAGAGATAAAGAAATGGAGATTTGGAGCGGGGGTCCTTTCCCCTTCCCCCATAAAAAAAGACAAGGCCCTGAGTCTAATGCGCTACTTATCTGGAGCCCAACTATGGCAGATAAACATTGTTATGTGTTGATAAATACACAAACACGCAAGTTGATCTGTTGTATAAAATATGGATTAGCTGCAGAAATAAGTTAAAGCGAAAGCGCTTTTTGGACATAGAAAAGTTAAATGGCAAGTGTCAGCATGCCAGCAAGTGGTTGAATGTTCGCCGGTCTTGCTTAGTTTTGCTGGTCAAGTTGTAGCTACCTGATGGGTTCAGTAAATGAAAGGTGATCACAGTGAGGGTAGGATTAAGCTTTAGTCTGTCAATAAAAAGGACTGGGTGCTGCAGATCAGTCTCAGACATTCGAATTTGTCTGGCCCGTGCACATAGATACCTGGGGGTGTATAAAATTTATGGTAGTGCTCCGGCTGCGACCTGGCGTTCATCAATGTAAGTATGGACCTGTTGGGAGCTTTTATGTGTTCCAATATTTCGTAATTGGTGTACCTATGTATGGTTCACCCCACCAGTGGATAATGTAGGCTTCCAGATGAGCCATTTTTGTGCGCTTGTAAGCTTTAATACGTTTGTTATCTTGTGAATCTGGGTATAAATCATCAGTTGAATAATGTAGGCTTCTAAATAAGCCATTTTTGAAAACTCATATGCTCCAATATATCTCGCAAACATGAATCTTGTGCGGTTCACCAATTGAATAATGTAGGCTTTGAAATAGCCATTTTTTACTCAAGTAGACCAGTATAAGTATGTTTTTAGGACTGTTGCTAGCTCTCAAAGGTGGCGTTTTGTGTAGTAAATTTCCAAGTGTTTCTCTTAAGATTGCACAGAAAATCCTGTAAACTAATGTGTCCTTTGTTTAGTGATTGTTAAGACCAGTTGAAAGAAAAATAGGAAACTAAACCACAGCTTCGCCGTTACAATAAAAAATCGGGTTTTTCCACAAATTACAACATACTGTTCTATTTTTTATTTATTTTTTTATTGTTATTTTGTTTTATTTATATATATTTGGATATGGATGGATTTTTGAGTTTGTCATAACTTCTTTATGAATGTTCAAAAGTGCTTGTAGAAGTTTTGGGGGCTGGAATGTGAGGCTCAATTCACCATATAACAGACCCACAATTCAAGTAGAACATAAAAATAATTCTATCTTTGTTATGTCAGTATTTTATGTATTATACATAGGTTGTCAGCTTTGACCTTCAGTTGTGTGCCTGAAGGGGCTAGTTAAGTTAGGTATGGGCATTAAGGTGTGTCGAAGGGAGTGATTCAATATATTCGACCTTGAACTATAAAGGAAGGGGTTTTTTAAGGAGTGGGTGAATTTTTAAAAATATAATTGAGAAAAGCTTCAGTCCAGTGTTATTTCAGTCACTCATTATAAACAGTGAACTGCCAACCTAACTATTTATCGTAAACTGTGAAAAACATGCCTATGAAGCATTTAAATAAATCGTGAGCTGCGAAACACTGATGTTTAATCCGTTAACTATGAAAAGGTCCCGTTTACCTCCTCTGGGCAGGGTAAATAGTTTACTTGATACCAATTGAAAGTTCACAATCTCATGCCGAAATCGTCAAACAGAGCTTCACTCTTGTTATGAAAAACCATATTGCTATTTGAAACCTATCATTTGCCTCCCAGTTTTCAATAACAAAATATTCTTGCTTGTGTTTTCACTCGCAATGTACTAGAAATCCATTCAAACAATCCATCATTCAAGGAAATCCTCTTTTTTTTCTCGAGCAACAGGCGCTATCCGTACATTTAACAAGTGCCTGCGGCTGTGCCCAGGTAACAACCTAAACTGACGTAAAAGGAGGTAACGTATAAAAGGGGAAAGAACACCCATTTTAAACATCATTCAACAAATGTCCAAGCTACTTAGGGCCTAACAAAATATATGTGTGGTTCCCGAACCCTAACCGACCCTACTGTAAAGGCCCCTCCCTAAATAAATTTTAGGATACATAAAAAGTTTCAAGCCACCCTTCCGTGGTGAAAATGATTTACCCTGAAAGATTTTATCGTGAAAGTGGCTGTTGTGTGCCGTGATTTTGCAGTAAGGTCAACTCAACACGGCATTTTATTTCAGCTTATCTCAGGTGTTAACTTGGGCCAGGGAAACAGCATAGTTGTAAAACCACGGTTGTTGATGAAACAACATCACCCCAGCATCGCTGTATAGCCAAGGATGTTTAGTGATCGTAATCATAATATTTTGCTGGGTTCCAGGTTTCTGTCTCTAAGCTACCACAGCAAACGGACGTTAAAGTATTTTTAAAACATGACTTACTATCTTAACTTTAATCTGCCCTCTAGGCTGTTTCTGAAGCAGTTATCATCGTTAGTTATAAATCCAAATGTGACACGACAGCCTGGCAAATCATGCACGTATGCCATTTTGAACATGGCGCAATGCATCATGTGACAGTCACACAAAATTAGATTTGATATGAATATCAAAGTGAATTGCGGCCACGTGTTTTCAGCACAGCATATATCATATCATTATTGGTGCTCTATCATTTTTCCGAAAATATGCTTTTGGTTTCATATATTATTTTCTCGAAAAAAGTATTGCAGCCTTAGTGGTGTAATGTGAAAACATTAGGGCCATGCCAAGGCTTTCACATCTCATGCCATCAAGCAGAAAGAGATGCCAACGAAGATTGAACTCAATTCTAGGGAAAGCGAAGGAAATGACTGGCCTGTATTGGTTTTCTGCTTTTTTTAAATGATATACAGCACTTTCCAGCAGAAAGCCACAAGCTACAAGCGTTGCTCGCATATCAGCCTTTAACAGAGGCAATGTAAACGTCATCTTCGATAACGTAGCTAAGGCTTTGAAGCGTCACAAATTCCAGTCAAACTGCATCTACAACATGGATCAGACTGGTGTTACAACAGTTCAAACACCAAATTACAAAGTTACAGGGATGAAAAAAGGAAATAGGTGCTTTGACATCCCATGATAGAAGTGGTCTGGTCACTGTTGCAATTGCCATGAGTGCCACGGGGATCAGTGTTCCACCGATGTTCGTTTTGTCCCAAGGAAACGCTTCCAGCTTCACTTCATATGAGACTGACAACGTGTCGGGGATGCCAATAGATCAGGGTTCATATCATCACAATATTTTATGATGTTCATGAGGCACTTTGCCAAGCATGCAAAGCCAACAACAGAGAGCCAAGTTTTGCTCATGCTTGACATCCATGACTGCCATCTGCGTAGAGGCACTTGATTTTGCCAAGGCAAAAGGAATCCATGTGATTTCATTCCCCCCTCACACATGTTACAAACTTCAGCCCCTAGATATAGAAGTCTTCCTTTCCTTTAGGAAATCAGCTCTCCCTGGCATTCCTGGATGCTGACCAACCCTTGGCAAACAATGAAGATCCATCATATCCCTGGCATAGGACGCACAGCCTTCCCAATAGTTGTGGAATGTAGTTGCTGAGTCCAAGTGCACTAAAATAGTCCCCTTTAATAGGGACATTTTAAAGACATTGACTTTGCTCCATCGCAAGTGACTGACCACCCACTTCCTATCCAGGAGACAAATAATCCTGTTCCACCTTCACAAGGCTCTGATGCAGTTCTTGAAACCTCAAGTTAAAGTTCGCCAGAATATGTATGATCCATTAAACAGTCAGCTGATACACCCACAGAAAGCAGATATCCAGATCTATCCTTAAGGGCATGTGAAAAGACAGAGCCAATGAAGCAGTTGTGCCATCTACTTCAAGTGCATCTGAGAACACAGAACAGACTACAAGTACTTGGGTGCATCTGTAAACACAGCGACTATCCCAAGTGCATGTTTCTGCAATGGAAATTTAGAAACAGTTCACAAAGGTCCACGGTCATTTTCTCGAGACAACTTTAGACTCTTCCCACAAGCTCATCCAAGAAGAGCTACCAGGCAGCAGGCACAGGCAGTCTATCATTACTGACACGCTAGTCAAACAATCCATGGGAGGAGAGAAACTATTAGAGCCACAAAAGAAGTCAGGCAGAGTTGAAAGAGCATTAGAATAAACTACTAATGCAGCAAAACCAGCAGGAGAGAAAGCAAAAACAGCCACAACCGAAAAGAAACTTGGTAAAGTCCCAAGAAACAAGTAAAAAATGTCTGCTAGTCAGAAGAAAAACGTGACATCCCAATGTTTACTTAATTACTCCTTTGATGATGAGTTTAACAATTGCTTGGTCCGCTGTGAACACTTCAAAGACAGTCGGCTGGGAAAGGAATGGTGCATTACTAACAAATGCGGGCTCTTGTTGACTGTACTGAAGGAGAAACCAGTTACATTTGTCAGAATTGCGACTCAAAGTATAAAACTGATTCATATCATCAAGCATCGTATTGACATATTGTATTTCGCCATGCCGTGAAATCATTTTTGGAATTAGAGTTTAAAGTTTGTAACTCTGGATTTGATATGAGATGAATAATATTGGACTCCTTGTGGTTTCCAGTTGCGATTTAAAAGCATGATCATGACTCATATACACAAGGTTTTTCCTTTTTAATCATGAGGCCCCATGACAATGGTAAAACATTTCTTGCAACTATAAACAATCTATACATGTATATCATGGCGCTTAAGCAATTTTCCTTGGTGTTCTTTGGGTGCCGTTTCCACCCAGAGCATGCCGAGGAAAGCTTTGGCCCAATCTGTACTTGGCGGCGGCAGGGGCATGGCTGAAGAGGAAAAAAACTGGTTGTAAGCGCCAGGGAGCCCTAAGTACCAAACGTTTACTGAGCACATATGATTATAATATATGCATGTGTCCTGCTTGCTGATTGTTAATGAGATGCATGTTGTTATATTTGCAGTTAGAAGGCGTTAAGCATGTTCCAGTTTATGGTTGCATAAGCCATTCTTTCAATAATATGTTGATCCATTTTAATCACTGCGGTAATGGTCGACAAGTTACAATTCAGATGGAAGTTGATATGAATTTATGAGTCAAAATGTGACTCATGAGGCATAATTTCCTTCAAACGGATGTTAGGTTTAACATTTGTGACCTAAAAGTTCAACTGATTGGCCTGCAGAAAAAAGCCCTGCAACTGAAAAGTTTTATTTTTCATGGTTAAGGGAAACAAGTAGAATAGTTGTCCAAAGATTATGTCCGCCTGCTAAGTCCTTCTTGCGTATATGGCCGGGAGATTCTGATTAGCAAAAAGTGTTACAATTGGCACCAGTCTCCCCTACACACCCATGTGCCTTAATTGTTTAACATTCATATAAATGGATATGGATTGCAGCTACCAGCCTTCCATTTCACACATTGAAACGCTCATTGAACATAAAATTGTGCCTCTGTGCATGTTTATCCCGCACTTCACCACTTTCATTTTACTTCTTTGGGTAACAATTTCCAGCTGGCACTACAATCTCGCAGAGAAAATGGCAAATTGATTTACGTGAACAAATAGTAAATGGGCATGTCCCGTTTACCTTCAAACAGAGATTCAATCTCCAATTCTAAAAGACATCACCTAAGAAAATGTTATTACACTAATTACTTTTAGAGCTCAATCAAATAATGACTGCTTTCCATGAACAGCTTCCATGTGGAGTAAATGACGTCATGAAATTGACTCTAACCCCCTACACTGACCTCAATTAAGAGAAATTTAAACAACACAGTAAATAAAGCACTAAGTTACTGCCCTTGCGGCTCGCAACAGTGACATATATTGATTGTGTGCCTGCGTACTGAATCCGGTTTACTTTAATAAATGACTTGTTCAGATATAACCTTGTTGATAACGCCAGATGCTCTTGCAACCACAAAAATACAATTAAGCATTCTACACAATTGTTTGTTGTACACGTTTCAGCGAAAAAATTAGTGTCAGTAGTACCGATTATTTGAAACACCACAACCGTTGTTCTTTGTTTGCCAATGGAAATTTCATTGTTATGAAAGGCGTTTTTTTATCTATCTGACCACTTCCCATCAGGAACAAACGACTTTAAATTGTAAAACATTTTGCAACCCCTTGCTGTTGATGTTCCATAAAGCTAAAAGGCACATGATATGAAACCGTGTCAGCTACACTACATCCAAAAAGCACTACGTTACCAACCGGAATCACAATGTTTAGATAATAAAGCAGCAGAAGAAGAAGAAGTTCTAAGAAAGCGCTATGTGCACCTCATCCATACCTTTAAAGCTTGATTCTCTAATGTTCTCCCTAATTATGGTCATTTATTTATCCGTACCTTTGAACAATTTGGAATCCTGAAACTACATCATGAAGTCATATAATTGTCTTGCATTGTATTGTTTACCGTCCGTAAATGTTGCTTCTACTTTTCTCTACATTGCAGTTTGGGGCACTAAAATTGGTGACAATTTAAAACAAAATGCATGCATCCTCGATACAGTTACGTGTAATTCAGGTCCTGTGGCTTACTGGCTTTTATGTTGGGATGGGGGGGGGGGGCTTATGCCTACGTAAATTGTGTCGTTGTTCAAATTATGGGCAATAATACGTA
This sequence comes from Hermodice carunculata, assembly GCA_964020975.1. Taxonomy (NCBI): domain Eukaryota; kingdom Metazoa; phylum Annelida; class Polychaeta; order Eunicida; family Amphinomidae; genus Hermodice; species Hermodice carunculata. Next base: position 116,668,810 of record OZ026612.1, read on the forward strand.
GTCCAGAAATATTTTACAGTTAAAAAATTCTTTACAACACTTACATTAAGTTTACATTTTTTTAGTTATATTGGTATAACACGTTAGTTCTTACTTCGCATTCATTACTATTTTGTTGATATCATGTTATTTTACACTGTCGTTGAATTTTCTCCTATTATTGTTCATGAGAAATTTTCCAGGTCTGCTTCTTTGATTATACCACAGGTTTTAGAAAGTAACCAATATCCTCTGTGCTTTTATCCACACTGATTGACTTTTAGTGTGACTGGACATTTCAATATTGCAAAGATTAATGTCAGATAATGGAGAATTGTTCTGGATATTTATACTCCTACGCCAATTTTTATAGATCATGTTCATTATAATTAACGAAGGGGGTATATCCAAGTACACCAAGCACAACTATATCACATGCTTCACAGTTCACTTAAACACTTTAAAATATAATATGCAACCGTTTTTTAAAATAGCCTGCAATATTATCTTGTATTATTGTCTTACACGGTCATTGCACAGGCTCCAATATTTTGGAGGTTTATAACAAAATTGGGGCAATCACTCTTTCCAAAATTCACGGACACATTTTACAATCACGCCATGAACTCTAACTGCATGCACAAGCCTCGTCAGGGCGTTGCCTGCTTTATGAGGCAAAAATTGAACGGCACCATTAAAAGTAGCCTGAAGCGGATATTGCAATCCCAAGGTATGTATATTTTGAATCTCTTTCCAATTTGCCATCATCAAACATTAACATTCCCTTTAATTTTATTCTTTTTTTATCTCATATATTGAAAAGTAATTTTGGATGTTTTAGTGTTAATGCTTAGGCTGTAATTTTTAACGTTAGAAATTTAATTATTCTGAAAATTATGTAATCCTTGTTTACTTTTCAATAGTAATATTAAATCATAAAACAAGCTAAGCAGTAATATAACTAGAGAATTTAGGGTTTATTTTGACCTGAATGCTCGACTCAAAACAGTTATCTTTAATAATTATGAATCCATTTATTCCGTATTCAAGAATTTAGAAAACAGTTCTTTATGACAAATAGCATCAAATGTCCTTTTCCCGCGAGAGGATTTTATATAGGACTAAGCCCTCTTTTCCAATTGCCAAAAACGAAATGTTAAGCGACGATTTGTATTTCTTTTTTGATATAATATATTCAAACCAGAAGCCTGTTGAAGGTCAAAAAGGCAAATTCTTTTACCTAGGCCCTTTTTTTATTCATGTGCTAACCTTGTAAGCCCAACTGCATTATTGTTTGACATCTGTGAAAACGATCTGAAATTAGCAATTGATATTGGCATCAGACAAATATTTTTTTGTGATCGAGTATTCAGGACAGTGCATAAATCGTCGATATTCAGTTCTCAATGATATGCCTCTACAAGCATTAGATCAATTGATGGATTTGAAACCCTCAAACGTTCAAAGCATGGCATCTAATCCAAACACGGATTTTGATGTTATCTTGAGACACGATTTGAAGATTTAAGATTAATGCAGATGAAATTATTCGCATTTTATTATACAGTGGGGTACTCCAAAGAAATGTACCCTTCTCAATGTGTGTCAGGTTGTACAATCAGCTTGTGTCTACAGTGGATATGTCCCAATTCGTTTATGTCCAATGGCATTGTACGACGCATGAGAGATCATATCAGGCAAAGTGTTTGGACTCACAAGCATAAAATGCATGTATACATCAAGCAAGCGCAGACATGCCACTTCGACTTACTTGAACTAAAGTTGTACTAAGTTTAGAGTTTATAGATTTACAATAAAGACATATTAACATACATTAGTGCGAGAGTTGACATTTTGTATGTCACTGCAAAACGTGTCATGTAAGTCAAGTCCATTTTGTTAAACGTCGATTCCTCATCTTTTACATAAATTGTTGATTTAAACATATTTTATAATTTCATTGGGGAGAGCAGCAAGCCCTATGTTAATCCCTCTTGAGAAATTGGACAATATCACAGGACAAGACGAAGCAAGACACGTTCAGTGTAGTGTATGCTGCTGTTCAGGAATCTTACATAATGATATATGTATATATATATATATATATATATATATATATATATATATATATATATATATATATATATGTATATATATATATATATATATATATATATATATATATGTACATATACATAGATACACACACACACACACACACACATATATATATACATACATATACTAATTGATATATTCCACTGAGGCCAAGAAAGGATGCCTTTACAAAGACATATGGTCTTCTTGCTTTTTTCAAATATTCAGTTCCTGAAAACAATCACCAAAAAGCAATAGTACACATGTAAACACATGCAGATTTATTGCAGTTACTTAATATGTTTCAGTGATGATTACAAAGGTTCATTTATCTCCTCGGTAGGCACAGATATTATCGAATTGTGCGGTACCAGGAAAACCTATTAGAGCTGTCAGCTTTGTGTCATCTGTGACTACATGCAGTCTTCTATCATTTATTTCGTCTGCAACCCACATTCATCATTTACAATGACGCAAATCGGTTTGATCCAATTCAAGGTAGCAACATGGCTGACAATATCATAATATGCAGTTGGGAACACATTGAAATGAAATCATTCATGTAAATACATTTCATAGCCACAATTACCCAAGACTCCACCATTACGATGAGTGAACACACGCCACAATATGGAACATATGTGTCACATCTCAGATGTATTATGTGGTACTGTTAATGTAATTAAAATTCATAATGCTTATGTGTAAACAAGTTGACGACCTGATACAAAAATCGAGTCATATTTCTGGGTTCTATTAAACAAATTATTAAAACTAAACAATATTTGTAAAATACAGAAGATGCACCCTTGATACTGATACAAGCTTCTGTCACGCAACATGATGTCGCTGTTCTGTACACTTTTATGCCAGATAAAACTGACAAATAATTTTGTGTAAATATATTCAAAACAAATTCCTTTGTATTCAAACATTACAGAACAGAATTATGAATTGATTTTTGAAGCTTACAACTGCTCTTTAACACTGTTTTTTACTGGGTCTAGGTCAGTTTTAATTGTTAGGATATATTTGTCTCTATTACATTCTATTACACTTTATCATAACGCACTTAAACTGGAAACTGTTGGCCCTTTCCCTGCCAGTTCCGACTGTGGCCGGGCTTGTCTAACTTGTTACAACGTTTAAGAATTTTGGACTCCAATTTGAATTCCGACATGGCTTGTTTGTGGTCGGTGTATACTTGTTTCGGTTTCTTCACTCTTGGTCAGCAGCTTGCCCCGGCGCGGTTTGGGCACTTTGTGCACAGGACGCGCCGAGGCAGGCTGCTGGTTCTATCTCATATTACTGGTAGGAAAGGGGTCAAATCTGCTGAATTAAGATCTTGTTTGACGAGCCACGCCGCTGCGCGTGCTCTCACAATTCTTATTGACAATGTGTACTTGTTGCACCGGTTTTCTTTGTTCAATTATTGTTTTTGTGTTATGTGTTTAATTTTCCTCCTACTTTGTGTCGCTGCTTGTTAGACCCCTAAATGTAAACACGCCCTTAAATATAAATTTACATTTAATGTTAGGTGTTAGACCGCAAACTGTAAACTGTATCACTAAATGTAAACGCAAATTTGACGAAAAAAATGAACTTCAACCTCTAACTGTAAACACACCCCTCAATGTAATTATTTAGGACACTGGACCGGTAAATGTAATTGTACGTTAAATATAAATGACTTCATGCGTGTCAGGAGTCTCGTGTCTAGGCTTGAGACTGGCTCAACAGCAGAGCTCTGTCGGGTATCCCGGTAACTGGGTACCCGCGAAAAAACGCGGGTACCCGAATCGACAGATTTTACCCAGGAAATTGACGGGTATTATATATTTTATATGTATGTATGTATGTATGTATGTATGTATGTATAAATATAAATATATGTATATATATATGTATATATATATATGTTTATATATATACATATATATATACATATATGATAGACAATATATATTAGATAAATAAATAATAGCCCTACACATGTAACCGGTCACAACAGGCGGGAACTCTTAAAATTCCAAAGTGAAGCTCTCTGATCTCCGTTTGAGAATATTATTACATACAAGTGCTTGTCAAATATGGCAAGAATATATCTTGGAATTCACACCACCAGGGTGCCATGTGAATTTTTTTTCTGATGCTGAAAATATTATAACCAAGCAACGGGCCTCGTTGTTACTTGAAATGGCGGAAGTCTTTATATTCTACAATTATAACAGGAGAAACCCAAATAAAATGTAAACAGGACTATATAGTGACACTTGTGCACTCAAGGTCGATACATTCAAGGACGTACATGTATCTTCATACACCTCCTGGATACATTTAATAAAATGCTTTTCTGTTTGATTGAGGTGCCCGCTCTGGTCTCGTTCCTTTGAATGTGGTGCGAGGTGGTTGCTTTAGATTGATGTATGCGATGATTTGGTTAGCTGGCAAACATACTGTGTCTAATGTGTGGCGCAAATAGAATAGATTATGCAATCCAATGTGGCGGGTAATACCCCGTCTGGCGGGTACCCAGGTATTAAAGATCAAAACCCGACAGAGCCCTACTCATCAGTGCTGTGGCTCTGATAAGGTACCGAGAAGCAAGTGCTCGAACAAAGGAGGGGAGCAGGGACAAGTACCCCCTCCCGTATACCCATTACCCAGGGCCCCAAACTGGGCTAAACGTGGCAGTTTTGCGCACTCAAAAATCTCTGTTATTTTTTTTTTCTTGCAATGTTGGCAAACCTGGACAGAATAACACGTCCTCCCTTTAACAGAACTGCCTTTTATTGCCTTCAAGCTGGGACACAGTACAATTCTTTTTGCCGCAGTGGGATGGGTTTGTATATACGGGCAATCGAGATGTAAGGAGGTTCCACCTGCGAAATTGTCCTGGCCATCAGACTGTTTTGGATGGTACATCATTGTCTATAAATTTTAGCAACTGGAGTTTTGTATCCACTGAGTTTCTGCATAATAGCGAGGTAAAGCAAGGCTAACGTTAGTTGAATCTGAATATAAACGTGTAGAGGATGTCTAATTTTTGCAAATTAATCCCTATAATATGTTTACACACTCCAAATTCTTGTTCACATGATGTACATGAAAGTGTGATGTAAATTTGTCATAGGGGATTATTATCTCAAAATTCAAATGTCAAGAAACTGACTAAATTTTGTTCAAGTGCTTTGCTTTTTCAAAATTGGTTCAACAGACTATCGTGAATAAACAGTAACTGAAAGATAAGAATGTAACTTAAATGGGCGGCCAACCGGGCAAAAATGACTAAAGTAACACGTCACTTTGACCAAAGTAACGTGTTGCTATTTGACATAAACGTACGCGTTTCTCTGACAGAAAGAAACGTGTTACTTTGTTCAAAGTTACGTGTTACTTTGACAGAAAGTGGCGTGTCACTTGTGCCCAAATTAAGGCGTTACATTGACAGAAAATAACATGTAACTTTGTCCAAAGTGTTACTTTTGCCCAAATCTACACGTTACTTCGACCAGAGTAACGTGTTTTTTTACCCAAAGTTAAGCGTTACTTTGACCAAAAGTGACACGTTACTTTCTGTCAAAGTAACGCGTAACTTTAGGCAAACCTAACAAGTTACTTTAGGTCAAAGTAACCCTAAATTTTGGGCATGAGTAACGCGTTACTTTCGGTCAAATTAACGAGTTACTTTTGGTCAAAGTAACGTGTTACTTTCTGTCAATGTAACGTGTCACATTCTGTCAAAGTGGCATTTTACTCTTTGACATAAACCTAAGCCAGCGAGGCAAAAGATTAACTACACTAACAATTCACTTTGATCAAAGTAATGTGTTACCATTTGACATAAACTTACGCGTTACGTTGACAAGGAGTAACGTGTTACTTTGTCCAAAGCAACGTGTTACTTTTACCCTAAGTTACGCGTTATTTTGACCAAAAGTGGCACCTTACTTTCTGTCAAACTTACTCGTAACTTTGGGCAAAAGTAACACTTTACTTTCTGTCAACGTAGCGTTTAACTTTAGGCAAAATAACACCTTAATATTTGTCAAAGTAACTTTGGGTAAAAGTAACGCGTTACTTTTTTTAAAACGAACCTGTAGCTTTTGGTCATAGAAACGTGCTTCTTTCTGTCAAAGTAACGTGTCACTATCTGACATGAACCTACGCCAACAGGGCAAACATTTCCTTAAGACGTTACTTTGGCCAAGGTTAGGTGTTACTATTCGACATAAACTCACGCGTTTGTTTTATAGAACCTATCGTGTTACTTTGTCCAAAGTAATGTGTTACTTTTACCTAAAGTTACGCGTCACTTTGGGCAAAAGTAACGCGCTAGTTTTGGTCAAGGTAACGTGTAACTTTTGGTCAAAGTAACGCATTACGTTTGGTCGAGGTAGCGCGTTAGTTTTGGTGGAAGTAACGTGTTACCTTTGGTCAGAGTAACGTATTACTTTTGGTCACATTAACACGTTACTTGGTTAAAAGTAACAAATTACTTTTGATCAAAGTAAAGTGTTACTTTTAAAATTAGTCCTAATGAAACAAGTCCAAGTCAATTCCTACCAAAGGCAATGTTTCTTCGCATGTATAGCTGAATCATATAAATCTATGGTTCGTCTGTACTCAAAAGAGACCAAAACGTATAGGTATATCGTTACTTTTGGTCAAAGTAACGTGTTATCTTTGGTCCAAATATAGAGATGGGGTGTCTTTCATGTAATGGCCTTGCTACAAAGGGATTCAACTCAATCATGATGTGACAGAAAGAATATAATTCTACATTAATTGCACAATAAATGATTCTTTGCAGCTTTGTCATTCTATTACCTATGATTTCATTTGCAATTTCAACGTTCATTTTATGATACACATGGGGGTATTTTAGGGACGACGTATTAAAAGCTGAAAACACTAATACATATATTCTGTTGTAATCTTATATATATATATATATATATATATATATATATATATATATACATAAACATAGTAACTGGTTTCATCTGCCGCATAGTCAAGTCAAGTGTAGGGGTGCCATTGTGGAGTTGGCAACCAGTTGCCTCCATCCCTCTGGTTTTTCTGCTTTCTTGAAACATTGAGTTTTAAACCAGTCCATGCTCTAATGTTATCTTCTCATCTTTTCTTTTGCCCCCCTCTCTTTCGTCTCTTTTGTCTCCTTCTCTTTCTGGCTCTTTTGAAAAAGTTGACTGGCCAAGACATTCTGGAGTCCCAGTGACATGTCTTGCGTATGCAGGGGCACCATTTGCAGAGTGCTATAGTAGTATATGTCCCACATGAGTGTTCAGTCCTTCAGACTGTGTGCTTTCCTATTTGCTGAGGTAGGCACTATCTGTCCTGTTGTCACACTAATGAGTACTGGTATGTGTTTGTGCTTTGCTAGGTGGCAGAATTAGAAGACCAATAAATGTATTGCCACCATGCCAACCGGTAAATGTGGTGTGACTTTTCCTGTGTCATCAGAGTGGTAAATGTGGTGATGTCTCAAGTGATACTTTGTTTACAAGCAGAGCAATATTGTACACTTTGACCTTAGAAATTTGGCCAAGATCACCAATATATAATCAGCTCAAGGAATGACCCCCAAATAATAATAGTAATACAACGTGAAGGTACATATGAACAAAGGTTCATGAGATGTCTTGTTCACGTAATGTAGGGCATGTGGATGGAGAGAGACACACTCACTCACACACACAAACATGCACACAGATGGAGAAACAAGAACAAAAAAGTATATCCCCCACACTTTGCCTGCAGAGGTTATAAAAATTGATTTCACATTAAAAAAAGTTGCGTGTTTGCAATTCTAGGCCATCTTGTTAATACATTATGATTGCTTGGGACACCAGCTGGCATCTTGGTAGCCATATTGAATTTCTCAAACTGCTCAAACATATCAAGGATATCCACTTGATATCTGCCTGATTTTGAAAAACTATGACAATAACAAAAAAAAAATTGATGATTCATATTCATTGAACATATATGTTAGTGTAATATAATTTGCCACCTCAGATTCCCATGGCAGCCATTTCTAATTTATGCAAAAAATTAAACTGTGCACCCATTGATTTTTCTATTCTTTTTATATAAGCTACAAGTGGTCATGTAAAACACAAAAATAAACAAACAATACTGTTGCAATTTGAAATTGGTCATCACATGTATCCACTTGACTAAACAAGTGCAAAATGGTTTCAATATAATGATAAAATGCACAGGCCATTAATAAGAAATGGTGGAAGGAACATACCTTATCTATAATTTGGTCCTTATTTTTAAAAAAAATCCATTTATCATATATACTATCAGGAAGGAGCCGATTCAATTGTAGCTGGAAATGAGCTTTTAGGCTGGTGACAACTGTACACCACGCACAGTTCATTCAGTTCTGAAGATCATGCTGGGGTATTTATAGGTAGCCAGTTTCATCCATTCTTCCCAGGCAATCGATTGTTCCCTTCTGTTGGGGTCTACATTATAAAGTAGCCTTTAGATATGTCAATGCTGGCAATATCAAACATGTCTCTTGTATCTCTACACCATGTGTTTGCTGCACCTACTAGAAAATAGCACATGTATGTTATTACTGATGAGGAAATGATCATCAACTTTGCCGTGCCTGTACCCAAGAAGCCAATCTGTGCTTGTTGCACAGGGATGATTTCCTAGTAAAACAGAAGCTCCCAACCTTTATCTTTAGGTTTGCCCACACTGGCTCTTTCTTCTCTCAACTTTGTTTGGCAGTGAGATAGGTATAGCAGTCAATTTTCTACAGGAGCATCAAGCCCATTTGGAGTCCCTGTGATGAGATAAAGCACTAGGTTACTCAACCAAGTCACTGCAGTCCCTGGCTGCAGTGACTCCTAAGGCTCAAAAGTTTGGATATTCAAAGCCCTCTGGTAGGAAAAGCCTTCCTTCCAAGGCCACACTTGCCCCTCAGAAAGCAAAAAAAATTCTGCAAGAACTCTCAGGGGTGCTGACTCTACTCTGCCTACCACAGGAGTTCTCTCAGAGTTGCTTAGGTCCACAGACTCTCCCATCTCTGAGCATCTTGTCAGTGGATACGTTACTGCTTATCTCTCTTGGTAGGAGTCTATAACAGATGATATATTCATCATAGGTAATCTAAGGCATGGGTACCTCCTGTCTTTGGGCCACTATAGGCCTACCTTGCTCCAGAACCCACAGAGGTTAACACCTCTCACTACAAATTCCAAACATTCTGCATTCTGAAAGCAGTCTAGATGCTATCAGCCAAAAATGCCACAGAATCAGTTGTAGATCAAGATCACGATCTCCCAGGTACTGCAATCTTCTCTTTCTCGTTCCCAAGCAGGACAGAGGATGGTGCCCAGTCATAGACCTCTCAACCCATAAACATTACACAGAGATCCCCTCTGTATACATGGAGACACCAGTTATATTGTCCTGGACCCTCCATCCTTGGGAATTGACAATATCCCCCGATTTCAAGGAACCATTTTTCCATGTGCTAATCAAATCTTCCCAGTTCAAGGCCCTTCCATTCAGACAAGTGGCATCTTACATGGTCCTCACTAGGATATCACAGGCTGTGGTGGCTTGTTGCCACAAATGTGGACATACAGGTTATAAACCGTGGACATACAGGTTATAAAAGACCACTCGGGTGCAAAATCTTCAAGTTTGGTGGTTATCCCACAGCCTGGCTATGCCTGTGGTTTCTTGGAATTGGTGATAGGTAGGATTGCAAAAGGAGGTCTTCGAGAATAATTATCTATTTAGTCCGCTGGAATGTCTTTTCATGCTGGTGTGTAGGGCAAAACATCAATCCATGGTCACCTCAGGACACCCACATCATAGACATCCTGCTTCAGTGGGAGGTCCTCTGGAAGACCTTGAGGACAGTTGAAGGGTTCCATACTGCTATCTCCTCCACTCTCACTCTTGTCCTGGGCAGTCAGATTGGGGAAGATGCTTACCTGGTAGCACTCATTGCCTCCTTCTACACAGACAGACCAGCAGCTAAGCAGGTTTTCCCTAAGTGTGACCTTCTGTTGGTTTTGCCCATGCTTAAGAGATGGCCCTGCATGGAGACACCTTCATTATGGTTCTTGATAACATGCTCAATTTAGGATTGGTATGTCTACCTTGGACTTTCTAGATTCTGACCTTGCTTGTTTGATGGCTAAAAATTGAATGTGCATGGGTCTTGTTTGCTCAGAACTTCAGTGCAGTTTCTCTAGCATCATTGAAAACTGTTGTCCACTTCTATTTTTCATGACAGTTGTTGAATTATGTTATCACAGTAATGTCTTGTTGCATTTGGATGTTGGTTGATAATGTTTTGCTTGATGAAAATTCAATTCTTGCTATACATCTTGCTTTGTTCATGTTATAGCCTGACAATGTTTGGACGGTTTTTGACTTGGACTGATTTTGGACAACAATGTTGACATGTAATGGTATTATACTGTTTGACCACCTTGAGAACCCTACTAAGGTGGACCTCAAGCTGTGGATGTAGACGACTTTTTTCTCATTAATACTCCCGTCTGGGGCTAGATGAAGTGAGACCCATGCCTTAGTACATGACCAAATCCAATGGTTACCTGACCATTCCTTTAAATGTTTCACCCTGCGTGCAATGGATATATCTGCACACGGTCTTAAGTACACTGACTCCGGGGATTCTACAGCAGATATAGCCTCCACACAAGGACTAATTAGGTCAGACAAGACCGTAGAGGTGGTATTGGGCCAGTATCCTCATTTGTAGCATTACTCTCCTACCAAAACATTTGTATATGGACAATGGTAATTGAGAGGTGACGTTATGTGAATAATACATGAAATTCTTAGTAATATCAGTGTTAATGAGAACACTTGCCTCTCAATTACCCGTGAAGCCCAACTGACCTCCTGGCCCTCTCTAATCTACTGATGTTCACTCACCCCCTTTGAGAAGGAATGATTAAGGAGCATGGGGTAGTGAGCATGTTAACTGAGTCGTTCCTCAACCACTTAACAGGTGGTGATGTCACACAAATGGACTTTTGTCTTTAAGACAAAGATTGATCAGATCTAAATCTATCGATCAGGAGCAATTCCAGCTGCTATGAGCAAGGCAAAAGGCAATAGTAATTGAGAGGTAAGTACACTCATCAATACCAAAATGCTAAAAACTTCACGTAATAGGCTTATTTTTGGGAGAGTCCTAAAAACCATTATAATAAATCAAATCGATACCGATCAAGGTC
>OZ026612.1:117282651-117552651 GCA_964020975.1 Hermodice carunculata
CACCTCACGGTGACCGTGGCAGATTATAAGCAGACAGCTACAGACTTGAGAAGATTTGTGTAAACAAGATATGTTGTTGAACACTGTCTCCAATGCCTCACGTCATTACTGATGTTTTAAAGAAAATTTTGTTGTTTAAATTTTATTAAAATGTTTAAAAGGAACAAATCTGTATAACAGAGCAAAACAAGACTAAAATTCCAAGGTCAAAAGCCGGAAAAAATATATGTATAAGGCAAAGCTTAAACAAGAGGCCCATGGGCCTAATGCTCTGCTGGCACTGTGGCTATACTACACATGTTCATTTCAAAGTTGTGAGTCCTGAAGTGGCTTCTGAATTTATAAAGCTTATGTACATTTAGTGTGCAAACTGTCCACCTGATGCCACTTCACTCCACATGTAATCATAGCTTATCTGGCAATTCCTGTGAATGATATTGTTGCATGTGCCAAGACAACAATGAGCAGTGCTGCCACTGCCTAATTACAAAAAAAAAGTATCCAATTTAACTTTGAAAAAGTATAAATTTTCAGAAAAAAAATAGAAAAAAGTAGTGAAGCAACTCATGGGTATTGCAGCATAGAAAATTAATGTGTGTCTTCAAAGCATATTGGTATGGCAATGTACAACTAGTCCATAACACAGGAGCAGAAGTTGGAATGGCATCTCTACCTATTATAGCTTTGATGTTATTAAAGATTTAAAATTTCTAATGGTGCTATTTAGCATAATTTAAATTGCTACAACTTTTATTTTTAATTCATTAGGTGCGCAATGGTCAACAATCCCCTGGTAGAAGTTGGAATGACATCTCTATCTATTACAGTGTTGAAGATATTCAAGATTGAAGGTTTTGAATACTACTAATTTAAACTACTACAACTTTTGTTTGAGATTCATTACATGCGCAATGGTCAGCAACCCCCTAGTAGAAGTTGAAATGATATCTCTATATATAACAGTTTTGAAGATATTAAAGTTTTAAAATTTCAAATGCTGCTAATTAGCATAATTTAAATGGCTACAACTTTTGTTTCAGATTCATTACATGTGCAATGGTCAATATCCCCATAGCAGAAGTTAAAATGACGTCTCTATCTATAATAGTTTTCGAGATATTCAAGTTTTAAAATTTCCAATGCTTCTAAATTAGCTTAATTTAAATTGCTACAACTTTTGTTTTGAATTCATTAGATGCACACTGGTCAATCACCCCTTAGTAGAAGTTGGAATGACATCTCTATCTATTATACTTTTGAAGGGATTAAAGATTTAAAATTTCAAATGCCCCTAATTTGCATAATTTTTAACATTTTCATTCCTCTGCATAGAACAGTCAAACTCCTTGTACAAAGGTACAATCATGCCAAGTTTGGAGTTTCTATGTATAATAGTGTCCGAGAAAAGTGTTGGACAAATTTGCTGGTAAAGAAAGAAAGAAAGAAAGAAAGAAAGAAAGAAAGAAAGAAAGAAAGAAAGAAAGAAAGAAAGAAAGAAAGAAAGAAAGAAAGAAAGAAAGAAAGAAAGAAAGAAAGAAAGAAAGACAGAAAGAAAGAAAGAAAGAAAGAAAGAAAGAAAGAAAGAAAGAAAGAAAGAAAGAAAGAAAGAAGGAAGGAAGGAAGGAAGGGAGGGAGGGAGGGAAAGAGGAGGGAGAGAGAGAAAGAAAGAAAGAAAGAAAGAAAGAAAGAAAGAAAGAAAGAAAGAAAGAAAGAAAGAAAGAAAGAGAGAGAGAGAGGGAGGGAGGGAGGGAGGGAGAGAGGGAGAGAGAAAGAAAGAAAGAAAGAAAGAAAGAAAGAAAGAAAGAAAGAAAGAAAGAAAGAAAGAAAGAAAGAAAGAAAGAAAGAAAGAAAGAAAGAAAGAAAGAAAGAAAATTTCAGGAAAAACAGAAAAGTGTGTGTTGACACACACACTTTAACAAGAGAGCTGTGTAAACAGCCCATGCTCAGCTGACCTGGAGATTAATCACACTTGTGGCTCTGTAAACTTGGGATAGGATCAAGGTCACCCATGTCTGAGTAAGTCTGACATATATGGAAGAACACTAAAATGTGCTAATAATACTTTATTGAACCCCCAGGAATGGGGAAAATTAAAATGGTACATCTAAATAATTGCATGGATACAAGGATCAAAGTATAGTGATGTCATCATGGTAGCCTTGATACAGACATAAGCATACACATACATGTACATATATAGGTATACGTGCATGTACATACATACACATATATACATATATGTACACACATATATACATACAAAAACTATGAGGATAAAACCAAGCACTCCCCAGAGTAAAAATGTAAAAAAAAAAAAAAAAAAATTAAAATGCCCGGGTCAGAAGCCCAGCCAGCAGGTACTCGCTTGACCTAGGTTTGACAAAATTTTCAAGATATAATAAGTAGCAAAGCGAGTCGACAACTCCATTTTCATCCAAATAGCAGTTACTGTAACCGTGTTTATTGGCCCTATTCAGAATAACATCAGTAGGTGAATATCCAAAAGAAATAACTCTATCAAGCAAAGTGCCTTAGTACATTTACCAGACAATATGTGTGGCTAGAAGCCTGGACTGAAGATGTCTCGCTAGAGAACTCACTTTAAATAGTCTATGGCACAGATCGGCTGTGTTCTTTCTTAAAAGATCCTCAAAAACAGGAATATGCAGAGCGTGCATAAGGTGCGTATGATGAGAACGCATACAGAGTCCACAAAGTATATTCTGAAGGTGGGCATCGTAACACATTCTGGGGGCTCGTCTGGGATAAATCTAAGACAAACAGGACTCAAATCCAAATCAAAACATAGTATTATTTTGCAACAAGAACATAAGGACTGAATCATCTGGAAAATTCCGGAAGTTTCTAAACACTGAATCTTACAGTTTGAACTCAACAAAGGATATTTGGTATTATAAACATAGTTGTTGGTCAATATACAGGCAATAAGACAACATGTCAATAGATCCAAGTGTGTTTCTTGCTAAATGGAAAAATTGTTAAAGGACGACCCAGAAAACTTGGTCAAATACTTAAATTTAGAGGTACCATCAGGTATCAAGAAAGTACCCCTGAAACAAAAGATAATTTCTCATTTGATTGAAGGTTTCCCTGAGGATGAGGGATCAGAGGATAAAAGTTTGACAATTCAGTTAGAATTACTTAAATGAAAACTTCAAAGTGAAAGAGAAGCAACAGAAGCTGATAAGAGGAAAGCACAGGAAGCAAAAGGAGCAAGAAAGCATAAGCTAAAATTAGCAAGAGAAGCAGCACAGGAAGCAAGAGAGGTTTGAGAACACAAGTTAAAGCTAAGAGAGCTTGAACTTTTAAAGACATTCTAGATCAGATAACTAAGCCAAGTCAGGACCTTTTGATGTAGTAGAAAATGCACATTGAGTACCAAAATTTGGAGAAAAAAAAAAGTATCAAAATTCTTTCTGTCTTTCGAAAAAATAGCTGAAACTTGAGAGTGGCCCACAAGGGTGTGGCCTTTTCTTTTGCAAAGTGTGTTCATTGGGAAAAGCACAAGAAGTTTATTCATCCCTCTCCATAGAACAAAGTTCTGAGTATGATGTGTTGAAAGATGCTGTTTTGAAAGCATGTGAGCTAGTACCTGAGGTTTATAGACAGAAATTCAGAAACAGCCAAAAATGAACCAGATGAAACATAGATGTGGAATTTGCCAAAAAGAAAGAGAATCTGATTGGTAGATGGTGTGCCTCCAAGAAAATAGAAATAGATTTTGACAAATTAAGGGAACTTATCTTGGTAGAAGACTTCAAAGGTTGCATTGCAAAAGAAATTAAGACCTACGTGGATGAACATTTATAAGGCAGATATATTACATGAAGCTGCAGCTTTGGTCGATGACTAAAGAGTTGACACATTAATGCTTGTTTGGAAAATCCAAACAGGGTAAGTTTAGATCTAAATTTGGAAAGAAACCAGATGGAATGGGGAACCTCTCCACCCATCAAAAATTAAAAGAACAAAAGCCCAATAATTCTCCTCAATCTGATAGATCTGCTAATCAGAGAATAGGGCAGAAGTTTTTCAGTGGACCCACATGTAATTATTGCCATAAAAGGGGTCATGTCAAATCGGATTGTTTTCTACTCCAGAGAAGAACCAATAATATTGGTTACAGACCACAGTTGTGATTGGCTGGTTGCACATCCCCACGGAGATAGTCCGTAATTGTGAAAATACTGTGTTTTCAGCATGCTGTAGCTTCTGTTTAAATACAGTTAGCTTAGTCAGGTTTGCTGCATCACAGAGTTGCTTCATTGGTGGTCATATCTATAGGTGCACTGTCTTCCAGGCCAGGTTGGAACTTTATGGTGGGGAAGGACAATGATGTGACCCTGGCAAGAGCACAGTTCATACACCTGTATAAAGCTGACATCCAGGTGTTCTTTCGTATTTCAATTATCACAAATTAACGAGCTGGGAATTGTATGACAAAAATCCATCCATGGTTTTCTGACATTTTTATCTGTTAAATGCCGTTCACGGAATTTTAAAATACCAAAATGCTGATTTTTTAGACTGAAAAATGCTAATATGAAAAATAGAAGGATTTATAACTGTGGTCTGTGGCCTATTGGGAAACCAGTTGGTTCAGCCAGCATTAAGGGGCACCCACCTCTAAAATTGTCGGATGGACATTCTGATAATCTCTATGCTAAATTTAAAAACCCACATGTTGGGGTAGCTGAGTCCATATTGGATGGCTATGAGAATTTCAAATCTGAAGGACTGGTGTTACAGAAAGAAAATGCTGTTAACCAGAAGTCAGTTGTTACCCTAAGGGACACAGGTGCTGCCTTGTCTTTATTGTTGGAAGATGTACTCCCTTTGTCAGATGAAACTTATCAAAGAGCCAGTGTACTACTTCAGGATGTTGAGGGAAATTACATAACAGTCCTGCTTCACAAAGTTTACCTGAAGTCTGATTTCAAAATTGGACCAGTGATTATAGGTATTGTACCTGGTCTCCTTGTGACCAACCTTCTAGGGAATGATACAGCAGGTAGGGCCAATGATTTTCCTTTTTTTTCCCGAAATCGAAGCCGAATTGTGCATTTTTTTCATCCTTGAAACGGAATTTGATGTTTTTTCTGATATGAATTATATATAGATATATAGCAGTGAAACGGAATTTGAAACATTTTTGCTGATGAAGCGGAATTCCTCTTGTTTTGAAACGGAAAATCACTGGCCTGAAGCAGGGGATAATGTGAAAGGTCAACAGGTATCATATTTGACTGATGAGCCAGTCACAAGAGAGGACACAGAGCATCTTGAGCAGGAATTTTCAGGTATTTTTCCCACCTGTATTATGACAAGGTCAGTGGCTCTTGAAGCTTCTAAACAAGAAGTCAGTGACAAGGAAATGTATAGGGCTGGCAGAGACATTTTTTGCTGGTAACTTGGAGGACCAAGTAAGCCATGAAGGTAATTTTAGTCCAGAGGTAAGCCATGATGGTTACCTCTCTGACCAGGTAAACCAAAATGATCATCTGTGTCAAATGCCTCATTTGAATCGAGATAGGCTGATTAAGGAGCAAAGGGCTGACCGTCAGTTAAGAAAATTAGCAAGTACTGCTCTCACTGAAGAAGAGGCACAAAAAGACCCAGTCTGTCATTATATTAAGTCAGGAGTGTTGATGAGGAAATGGAGAACTCCAGATGCTTCCACTGATAAAGAATGGAGAATTGTTCATGAAACAGTGGTTCCTTGATCATATAGAGCAGAGTTCTTAAAAACAGCTTAAGATTTGCCTACGACGGGCCACTTGGGTATTAGGAAGACTTCAGATAGAATATTACAACACTTCTTTTGGCCCATATTACACCGGGAGGTGGCAGAATTTTGTATGGCATGTCATACATGTCAAGTGGTCAGAAAGCCCAATCATGGCATCGTGGTTATATTGCACAGGTCTGTTCATTTCAAAGTTGCGAGTCCTCAAGTGGCTTCTGAACATATAAAGCTAATGGACAAATTGTTCACCAGATGGCACTTCACTCCACTCCACATGTAGTCATAACTTATTTGTGCAACTCCTGTGATGAATATTATTGCATATGCCAAGACAACAATGAGTGAGTCCTTAAATTTATGTCCTCACTGACCTTGGGACAGAAGATCAAGGACACCCAGATTATGTTATACAAGAGGTTCATAGGCCTTCCTGGTGCTGTGCTGACAATGCTATTGAAGTCCAAGCTACACCCTGACATAACAAAATCACCTCTTAAAACTTCACAGACATGGTGACCTCACAAAAATAAGCCAAGGTCACTGATATTATATACAATTCTAGCTTTGGACACTGTCCATATATCCTGTAAATTTGGCAAGTCTAATCCAATTACTTTTCAAGATATGGAATTTTATATCTTAAAACACGTTTTGGCTCATATTTTCTGTCAAATTATAGGTGGCATCACATGTATCATTGACAACTTAAGATTTTGACCTCCCCCACCATCCCACCGAATTTGGTGAAGATCTGCCACAAATTAAGCATGCTAGAGTGTTCAGAAAATTTTCATATTTTGACCCCTGTATTGCATAATATTGTAGGTGGCACCACCAATATTGAAGATTCTAGATTTTTATACACCCTGTAAGTCCTGAAAGTTATACTGGGCTAACTTAAAACTGTGGACAGTATAGCAGTCACAAGATTTTCACATTTTGACCTGTATATTACATAATACTATACATGGCACCACCAACATTGATGCGCACAAAGATTTTAAAACACTTTATAACTCCTGAAAGTTATACAGGCCTATCTCAAGAATTGTGGGGTGCAGAGCATTTGAGGGATGACCCCTATATTTAAACGGGCCATTTCACATTGAACTCAGATTCAAAAATTGTTAGTGTTCAAAATATGTACCCTACATTCAGTTTTCACATAGTCTGTTTGTTCAAATCGGGTAATAACTTTTTGAGTTGTTGACGAAATACAATAAACTTGGACAAGCGCCAAACTCCATAATTACTGGGTCACAGTGACCCAAAAAGCAGGTCACCAAGTTCAATTTTATGCATTATGTAATCAAGTGCAATTTTGATATGGAGGCTCAATTCTCTTTGCCATTCATGTCCAAGCTACACCCCGCCATTACAAAATCACCTTTTCCACTTACAGGCATGGTGACCTCACAAAAATACATCAAGGTCACTGACAACATTCTACCTTTGGCCATGGTATATATTTCATATAAATTTGGCAAGTGTAATCCAATTACTTTTCCAAATATGGAATTTTACATCTTAAAACACATTTTGGCTCATAATTTCCATCAAATTATAGGTAGTGCCACTTGTACCATTAGCAACTTAGACTTTGACCTCCCCCACTATCTCACCAAATTTAGTGAAAACCCGCCAAAAATTAAACAGGCTAGTGTTCACAAGATTTTCACATTTTGACCCCTAATATTACATAATGAAGGTGGCGCCACCAATATTGAAAGGGGCCTAGATTTTCATGCACCCTTAAGTCCTGAAAGTTATATTAGGCTAACTTGAAAACTGCAGACGGTATCATGCTAACGAGCAAAAGTTCAAGGACGTCTCTAGTATGTTGCACTTATATAGAAAAACATGACCTATGTTCACAAATCCCAAACCCAACAATGACAGCAAAGATACCCCAGAGCCACCAAAGCATCACCATTCATCTTCCAACACCAATGTGAAGAAACAAATTTCACTCCTGACTTCAGATAGGCAGTCACCCATAAAAGGCAACTGGTGGTTTTAAACTGGTCCTCTCAACCTTCTGACGGACACACATGAGCGGTCACAAGAGCTCTGCGGCCTTTGGTCAGCAGAGCTACAAACATTATAGCTCCTACTCCACTGATGCTTTAAGGAAATTTTTCACAAGAGTAGGACTGCCGATGCAGATACAAAGTGACTTAGGTTCAAATTTCATGCCAACAGTGTTTCAGTAGGTTGCCCACCTGTTAGGCATTAAGCAGTTAAATCTTCAGCCTACCATCAAAAACACAAGGGGCTCTAGAAAGGTGTCATGAAACACCGAAGAACATGATGAGAACCTACTTTTTTGAAAATGAAAATGAATGGGATAAAGATATATATATGTTATTATTTGCCACAAGAGAGATACCATATGAGTCACTGGGGTTCAGTCCATTTGAACTGATGTATGGACATACTGTGAGAAGTCCACTAAAGCTTATGAAAGAAAAATTGTTGCTGAAAACTGCGCCTCTGTAGGCTTTGGACCAGACTATTGGCACCTACCACAGGACTTGAAACTGTGGCACACTACTTGTGGAGAATCTCTCACCAGCGTTTAGGATTTATCTGCAGTCTGTTAATCACTGGACTATCAGCATAGCTATTTAGTATGTGCATAATTTCATTTACCTACTTTGAACTGAGTTTTGATTGTTAATATATTGTTATTGTTAAAGTTATCTTATTGTTGTCATTCTTTGCTGAGTTCCGCTATGATCTAGTATATTCTGAAGATGGGCATCATAACATCCCTTATCGCCCATGCGATTTAGCAAACTCTGGCAGTCACATATATTCATATGCAAGTGCAAAGAAGTCAGCTTTTTGCATCAGTGAGGCATGCCCTTTTAGGGGAAGTCATGATGTGTGAAATTTACCTCATTTTGGACCTTGTTTTGTCAACATGCAAAACCTGAAAAATAGCCCCCCCCCCCCCCCCCCCATCAATTGCCTTTGCACAAGTGCATGGAGTATAGCAGGGTTTACTGCATTTATAGCAACATTTACCTCTGCTTCTCATGGCATTAGAAGGATATATGCGGTCTATACACAGCAGAGTACAATTCAACATTTAAGAAATGATGATCACCAGCAAGGCCCCCTGCAGTAAACCAGAGATGGCTTTCTCGCCTCTTGCATTCACAGTAGGTCTGTGTTGAATACAGGAATGTAATTGTCTGCAAGTGCATAGAACCTGAAGATCAACTCACTAAGACCACCATTATTTTCATTTACTTTGTTGTCATTGCCGCACCCATCCAACCCAGGCAAACAAGGCTTCTAACCCTTCCTCTGCTGCAGGCCAGAAAACTGCACAAAGATACTTGCTTCTCGTATGCCACAGGCAAGTTTATCAACCCAATCCAATGTAGGCATTGTGGCACATGCAAAGTTCAACTTTCAGTGCGTGCAATTACCGAGTTACGACATGTGCATTCTCCTTCAGATGTACAACATAAAAATGGTTTCCACTATAACTATTGAGTAATAGCGCCAAAATCATATAAATATTCAAATTGAGATATCTCTGCAAAAATACATCACACAAAGATTTTATTCAGTATGGACCATCGCGAATTGATTGACAATGCATACCGGTGCACGAGTTGTCCATTTAAACATCAACTGCATGCAGTTTCCACTGCGTATTTCTTTCGACAGTTTACCAGGGGCATACTGGATGTTTTCAAAATATCTACTCTCAATATGTCTCTAAATTTCAGTACTTTTTTATGCAACATGAACCCATTAAAGTACAATTGGCTTGAATGATCCGCTCCACCATGCTAGTTTGTTGAAAGCACAAACTGCGCATGCTTGACCACGTGCAACCTAATATTTGCCTGAACTGTCAGCCAATTAGCGCCCGTGCAAGGGGAGAATCTCGCTGAAGTGGGGGAGAATGTCGCTGCCTTCTGTTCTTACATTTTTACCTCCGATAGTAAAATTATGCAAGATGACAACGTTTGGTGGGCGGGAATAAAAGATTTAAGCCAATACGAAAGCAGCATTATGATATTGGCAAAGTTCTGATGTTTCCATGGATACCAAACATGCCTGGAACTGGCGCGGGAGAATGGTACAAAATTTGAGGCTGCAAAATGCACAATTTTAGCACTGTTTTGCGGGTTGTTATCAACAAATATACTGGAAACAATTGATTACATGTTTTTTTAGAAGTCTTTATGAATAAAATCTTCACGTTTACGCAACAGAAGTGCTTCTGCAGCAAAATCTTTGCAGTTTGATTGATTGGAAATGAGCATACGGTGCCTTTACATACATGAACGTCCATATGGATGCCCTGAAGATTGTGTTTATGGGGCGTTCTCAAGATTAAATTCAGCATGATAGACAATTAACCCCCAAAAAATAAATAGCAAAGGAAGGGTTAAAAACTTAGCCAGTATCTCTACATACTTGTTCATGTAACTGCAAAAAAATGACGCTGCTTAAGTTTTTACTACAAATCATCAAACAGTGCTGACCAGCTTGCGTGAGTGAACCGATCATCATTTTATTGCATCATTAAAAGCCTACACCTTGCAACCCCTCCCCCCAGCATACGGATTGTGTGTTTGTGAAAATGATGAAAATGTTGAACCATCCCTAACATTCTTTTCTATTGCGCAAGACCCATTCAGAAGGTGGACACCAAACAGAAACATATAAGGACGAAAGGAAAAGTTTCAACAGCCCAAATAATTTAGTACATACTACAGTTTTAAATATACAATTTGTTTATGTAACACATATGAAACAAATATCAGGTGAAGATTTTTCTATATTTTGCAAAATCTGAAGTTACAACCAATTAGAAAATAGACCTCTACAACATCAAGAAACACACAAACCATGGTTGTGTAAATTGGCCACATAAGCTGTATAATGGAATGTAGAGATTTCCTTATTCTTCTAGGTGGAAAATGTCAAAATTTATGCATCTTTATTGACTCAAATCATTGTGTACTAAAAGGTTGCATGTCATTACCTCCATGGAATATCACTGTCAGCTTTTTATAGTTATCACACAGAAACATCATACCATGCTCTGTGACTGTCCCCCTTTGCAAGAATGAAAGTCCCAAAAAACTAAGAATATATGGGCAATCCGACAGTGCAGATTCCAAAAAATCCAAAATCACTGGAGAGTAACCACTTGAACAAACTTGGCAGAGACCCACCCAAGGTACATTGCCACCAAGTTTGAAGTCAGTCTGGATCAGGGTTTCAGAGAAGAAGTCAAGAATGTGAATTAGCATTAGAATGCCCAATGACTTACATAGTGATCAATAGGAAGGGTGCATTTACCCTTAAGTCCCTGAATTGAAAAAAATCTTAAAAATCAAGAATCCACAGTAGTGCCACCTAGTGAAAAACTATGTGCGACCTTTTCACAAGGAACATATCCACCATCAAGTTTCAGCTTAACCTGAGTGATGACTCTGGAGAAGTCGAATAGCGAAAACACATTAAAAGGGGGGAGGGCGTCAGACAAAAAAATCGGAAATTCACCAACTTTCTGGAAAGCCAATAACTTAACACTTATTTTGCAGTGTGGTACTTTTCTAAGTGGTAACCCTTCCTCTGTTACAGGCGAGAAAACTCACTCCAAGATACTTACTTCTCCTATGCTGGTACGGGTGAGTTTATCCGCCCAATGTAGCACATGCCAAAGATCAACTTTCAGTGCACGTAATTACCGAAATATGGCAACATGGCATGTTCTTCTGCAAATGCACAACATATCAAATGGCTTCCAGTATAACTATTGAGCAAGAGAGCCAAAATTATATAAATATCGCGATATCTCTGCTAAAAAAACAAGGCACACAGATTTTGTTCCGTACTGACCCTCGGGGAGATTAACTGATAATGCATTCTAGTGCATGAGTTTCCCATTCTAACATCGATTGCATGCAGTTTCCACTGTATATTTCTTTCAGTGGTTATAAAGGCTAAGAAGAAAGTGCACCCAACATTTATGTGTAATAATAATAATAGTAATTGTCTTTGGCCCTCCACTTGTTTGCCGTGGTCCTGAAAAGGAGGCCCAGAAATCAACACCTATCCCACAATCGCATCTTGCGCTCTGCATGCCCACAGTCCCTGTCTATGTTGCCATAGACAGAGTCGTGGGAGCCCTTATAAGGGCTACCTTCTCCCTTCCCCTCTCTCAGTTCCCTACTCTGGCTTCAGACTCCCTCAAACCTAACACGTTACTTCTTCTTTCCAAGCACTTCACCAGAAAGCCCTTAACTAACTCAATCCCTACTCCACTTCCTGGCGTATCTCCTTTCAATCCCAACATCCAGGCTAACCTATCACCCTCTGTCATGCTCTGAACTTGTTCTAGACTTCTACATAATTCATCCTTCTCTTTCCACCCTTCAAACAGACTATCTCTCAATCCCTGATACTCTGAACACCACACAAAAAATGATCTATTGTCTCATCCTCATCCTCCCTGCATATCTTGTACTTCCCATCGCTCCCACTGGTCCACTTCTGTGTTCGTTTCTCAAGATTAATCACTCCTGCTCTTCCTTGAAATAACAACTTTGAACCCTTGCTATAATCCCAACACTTTCCTCTGACTGGTTTATCAAGCCCTCTGTATGCAATGAGTGTGCTCTTTTCCTCCACCCCTCTCTTCCATTCAACAACATGCTTCTCAGTAACCAACTTTCCCACGTACCTTTTCCACCACATTTCAATCTCATCTGGCCCCTTCAGATCATACTTCTCTGCCAACTTATTTATATCTGTCATCCACTTTGTCTTCTCACTAACTGCCTCAAGATACACCTTTCTGCACCACTGTCTTCTCCTACATCCTGCAAATAGCCCCAATAGTTCAACTTAGACTTTGCTATTCTATCCCTGACACTTATCCATCCAAGTTCACCTAGTACTGCTTCTGTTGCCACACATGGGGGAGCCCCTAGTATCCATTTTCCCATCTCTCTCTGTGCCATTTCCAACCATTCCAAGTCTTTCTCACTTATTGAAATAACATCCAGACCATACAACATTCCTGGGACTGCTACCCTCTCCCAAAGAACTCTCCCTGTAAATGCCTTATTAAAACTATTCATTGCTGTTAGCTTTATCATACCCTTTGCTCTGTTGACTTTCTGCTTAATTTTATCGACATGGTATCGGAACATGCCCTGGCCGGTAGCCTTAATGCTCACTCCCAAATACTCATAATCATCCACTTCCCCTATTCTAATGACTTTCTCGTGTCCTTCTGGTATCTCGAACCTTCCTACCATCCACTTCTCTCCCTGTCTATGTTTCTGACCTAGAACCATGACCTTACTCTTTTCTTCGCTGAACTCCAGCCTCCACTTCTCCCCATATTCCCCTGCTATCTTGAGCAAACTCTGCAGTTCATCCTTTGAGTTTGCCATCAGCACAATATCGTCTGCAAAAAATAGACCTGCCAACTTCTCATTTCCCACCTTAACACCTTTTCCACTCTCTAACAACTTATCTCCCAAATCTCGTAGATACAGTGAAAACAGTATCGGGGACAACACACATCCTTGCTTCAGCCCAATACTCAACTCCTCTCCACCCACCTCAACTTCTTCCAAACTCAGGGTACATTTGACATCCACATATAGTGTTCTCAAAACTTCCAAAAACCTACCACCAAAGCCTAACCCTTCCATCTTTGCCCATAGAGCATCTCACCACACCCTATCATAAGCTTTCCGGATATCCAAGAAAGCCATGTACACCTTCCGTTACTTTTTCCTTGCAATCTCTAAAATCTGGGACAAAGTAAAGACATGATCCACTACTCTCCTACCTGGCCTGAACCCATTCTGAATCTCCCCTTAAAAACATATCTTCTCTTTCAACTATTCTTTCCAATCTCCTGTACATGACACGTGCAAAGATTTTACCAATATTTGATGCTATTGCTATGCCTCGGCATTTATCCAAATGCTCGACTGACCCTTTTTACGGAATATATGCTATCTTCAATTCCCTCCATTCTCTTGGTGCTTCCCTGTACTCTATAACCCTGTTAAACAACCAGCACATACTTCCCCCCCCCCCCCCCCCAGTTTCACTGGTCCTTTCTTGATATACTCATTCAACACCCCATCTCGTCCAAGAGCTTTACCAGCCTTCATATGATCCACTGCTCGCTCAACCTCCACCCTTTGGACCCTCTTACAGAGTTCCTGGTCCCACTTGTCCTCCCTAGCTTCCGACCTCACCATTGGTGGTTCCCCCACACCCCATTGTGGATCATTCACTTCCCTCCAATGTTCCTTCAATGCATCCCTTAAGTCCTTTTCCCATTCAACTACTCTCCCCCTATGAGACAACCTACTGACTGGAACTTTCTTTCTCCTATTGACCTGCTTCCAAAATACCGCTGACGACTCTGCCCCACTTGACATAACCTTCCTCGTCATTTCTTCATTTCGCTTTGCCCTCCTCTCAGCCTTCATTTCATTCACTTTCTTTCTTGCCTCCATGTACTCCTCTCGAGCCAACACAATCTCCCTCACCTCCCTCCTTTTTCTAGCCAGTCTCCATGCTCTGTTCTTTACCCTTCTATCCCCAATAGCCCCCTTTAACTCTGAATCTATGCTATACCCTTTCCTGTCAATTGGAACTCTTTTCCTACCTATCGTCTCCTT
This sequence comes from Hermodice carunculata, assembly GCA_964020975.1. Lineage (NCBI taxonomy): Eukaryota > Metazoa > Annelida > Polychaeta > Eunicida > Amphinomidae > Hermodice > Hermodice carunculata. The sequence continues at coordinate 117,297,109 of OZ026612.1, forward strand.
GGCGACATCAAAAATCTTTTTCCTTAAATCATCAGACATGCCTTGCACATCACTAGACTCTGTATCAACCCATGCTTCCTTCCATCCATCCAATACATATGATAGTCTTTCCTTGTGTGCATCCCAGTTTGTGTCCCTGTTGATGCACCATACCCACTTTGACCCACCGCTTTTTCTCACCTGTTTCCTACACCTCAAATCAACAGTCATCCAGTTATGATCACTCCCTATTTCCATACGGCCATCCTCGTCAATGCTAACCTTTTCCACCATTCTGAGCAACCTATCATCCACCAGGGCATAATAGATGATTGACTTCCTATCTCCAACACTCCAGGTCCACTTCCCTTTACACTCGAAATCCCTATTCAAAATACGCAATCCCATTTCTCTAGAAAATTGTAGCAACTTTCTTCCATTTCTATTCATATTTGCATCTCCACCATCAATTCCGTCTAACCCATCTCCTATGTGACCATTGAAATCACCTACAAGCAACACCTGATACCCTTGCTCCTGAACTGCATTAACAGTCACCTGTAACCGCTCCAAAATCTGGTCATTCCATTCCTCCGGAAGGCCCTCTCTTCCTGCATACACTACTCCAACAGCTATCTTATTCTGAACAGACTCTACTCCAATCCACTGCGCCTCATGCCTCACTTCACTCTCATCATCATCCTCTATGTTAATACTATGCCATTTGACATCCTTCTTCACCATAAAACCCACCCCACCTCCCTTCCTTTGCCCCATTTCTCTTCCTTCTCCTTTGAATATAAATCCATCTGGGATTACTAACTGGTCCTGCTCTCCTTTTCTAACATGCGTCTCTGACAATGCTATGATAGACATCTCCTCCTTGACTGCCACATCAATGATATCAACTAGCTTTCCTTTGACTCTTCTACAATTCACATATCCTACCCTGTCCTTGCCCTCATCTCTTCTCCTCTTTCTTCCCCCACTTCTCCTATCCTGATCCGAGACTGGGACTTCCTGGTCCGGTGTATGACGACAGAGGTTCAGGGTCTGCTTGGGGATGCAGGGGTGTCTTCAAAACCGCCACTGTGGACTCATGTAGAAAAATAAATGTAAGAAAACACCAACTAAAACTAAATCTGTAGAGTATAAAGGAATGGAGCCTCCCTGACGCATTTCGCCGCTTGGGCGGAGGTTTCTTCAGGGGATAAGGCTCCTCTGTATTTTACTCAAAAAAGCTAAGGTATATTAATATACCTGTCATAACAGTGTTTGAAGTTGGAGGGCTGCATGCATGCTGAAGAACTATGGGGGTCTAATCAGAGCTTTCGCAGTACATGCGTGGGGTGCCAATAGGTGATAATAATCGCTAATTGGTAAACATTCCCAGTTTAAACAATTACTTGGTAGGCAGTTGTATTTGTCAGGACTTTATTTCTGTCAACACAAGCAGATATTTTCACTGTCCATGCAGTGTACATACGATTAAGATATCAAAGGTACTGGCAGCTACTGGCTGGCTGAGCGGGGTCACACAAGTAGTCAGTCACCATCAGTGTGATCTGCCCCAACGACGTCAAAGCAGCGTAAAAAATATTAAAATCTGCATGGGGAATTCATCTGCAAATTAACATCAAATGCCATTTATTGGTGGGTTCTAACAGTGTTGGAAAAAACAAGTAGCCGCTGACGCTAGCCATATCCCCCGCCCACAGTAATCATGGACAGATGGACGGACGGACGGACACACGGACGGTGCCCATTACCATATCCCCTCTAAGGTCTACCCACAATAAGAAAAATCAAAGGGCTGGCATCAATAATTTAGAAGATATGGCCCGGACAAAATTTGTATTGTATCTTGAGCTTGCTTAATGAACTTTGTTAATTAATTAATTAATGGAAGTAATTAGCCACAGAAAACAATGCGTATGCACACCTACTACCTAAGGTCTACACACCATAAAAAATTCAAAGGGCTAGCATTAATAGTTTAGAAGATATGGCCCGGACAAAATTTGTCTTGCTTAACGAACTTTGTTAATTAATGCAAGTAATTAGCCACACAAACAATGCCTATGCACACCTACTACCTATGGTCTATCCACCACAAAAAATTCAAAGGGCTAGCATTAATAGTTTAGAAGATATGGCCCGGACAAAATTTGTCTTGCTTAACGAACTTTGTTAAATAATTAATTAATGCAAGTATTAGCCACACAAAACAATGCCTATGCACAGCTACGACCTAAGGTCTACCCACCATGAAAAAATTGAAGAGGTAGCATTAATATAGGGAAGATATGTGCCGGACAAAATTTGTTTCTGTATATTTACATATCGTGGTGACCCAAATATTTGACCTAGTGACCTAGTTTTGCTTTATGACACCTTCTTAGACTAAGCTTCACACTTGTGTAACATTTCATGACTCTAAGTAAAAGGACAAAAAAGTTATGGCCCGGACAAGATTTTTCATACATATGTATTCTGTGACCCAGATATTTGACCTAGTGACCTACTTTTGGCACACCATACACCTCTATCCTAGGAAGTACAAACACATTAAATTTGGTAGCTGTGGGCGTTATGGTGTTGGAAATATGGCCCGGAGAAGCTTCGGACGGACGGACGAGGTGCAAACCTATAGTCCCCCACCAAGTGGGCGGGGGACTAATAAAGATCATGTATAGGTGCCGTGAGATGGATTTCCCGGGCAAAAACAGCACACAGCTGCCAGTCATATGCAAGTGACAGCGTGGAGTGTATCCGCTGGTGAAATGACCCCGTCACACAGACTGATTTGGGACACATTCGGCAGTTCCCTCTATCCCGTACCTTTGCATTTTTGCCTGTGACTCCAAATAATTGTTGCTATAAACACTGGAATATTTATTTTTGCATGGTGCACTATAAACAAAGTTTCCCGTTTATATGGTCCCTCCGTAAATTACAGCAGATTCACACATGTTCACTGGGTGGAAGCCATACTGAAAACACTGTAATACGAGGTGTGACTGGCTCATTTTTGCATGTGACTCAATTGACCAATCGAGTGATGTGTTGTGCGTCAGACCACATGGCCAAACTAGCTGTTTGTGTACAGTTGTATTAAAGATGGTGACGGTGCGCACACTTGATTTCTGACTTGAAATATTACCATTTTTGTTTGAATATGAATAAAGAACACCATTTATTGCGAGGAACTTGCCAATACTGTATACGCAAATGTACTACGATGTACTGATAGCATTGATGGTACATACGCAAACAATCTGCATCCCATGATCACCGCATCAGAGGCAACCAGAAGAGGATCCTGAAACCAATGCAACATTGAATCTTGATTAAAGTTTACCCAGGATAGGGACTCCTTTAGTCCCAGATATTCCACTGTATTTTTCATCATAAGTGACCCCATGCAAATAGCTTACTTTTCAATTTGTGTTTTTAATATTTTGCCAGTTTCACTGTTTTAACAGTTGCAGCTAGAATCGTGGTAAAATTAAACATATTTTTGCAAATTTGCAAGCAACAATAAGTGGCAAATACAAATTAGGGTAAATAGTTTGTCTAGGCCTTAGGATTCAAGGAAAAAAATTTGTTTATAGAAGTTATATTAGGACAAGTAGATTTTCCATACTGGCAAGTGGATTTTGAAATCTACTTGCCCTGCTGACAAGTGATTTTTGAAAAAATTGTCGAGCCCTGCAGTCAAAAATGTGAATTGTGTACCCTGACGGACAGATGGACGACAGATGCCTAAGCAGCACATAAGCTCAGCTGACTGGCAAGTCAGCTGAGCTAAAAACTAAAATTGACAGGCCATGATCATTTCAACAAATATGGTAGAGACCCACCTGGGGTACATTCCCACCAACTCCAAAGTAAATCTAATTTACGATTTTGGAAGCTGAAAATGTGAATTTCTATTGCAATCCCCATTGCCTCACATAGTGATCATCAATGGAATGCATGCATTAACTAGCAACTACCCAAATTAAAAAAATGCTTTGAAAATACCGTTCAAAGAATGCAGTACCCTTCGGCGGCCTCCAATCTCTTTTTCTATAAGTGAACAAGAATATTGTCCCATAGTATCAGGTATAGTGTATGATCAGAAAGCTGCTGGTAGCCTGTAGTGTAAGAGATCACGGCCATTTTGCCACTCATAAATAATTTCACTAATGGAGATCTTGTCATAAATTCAACATATACTACTATTGTACACTTGACCTTTGACCTCAAAAAACATTAGGTCAAATATAGAGGTATAACCTTGACTTTCAATAGCCTTCTAGATCACCCTATGTTGCTTCTTTTGTTTTAAGATTTAGATTTATAGATGCACAATGTCACTCAGCAAACCTGTGGCCCTTGTGACTTTAATTAGGTCAAGGTCAATTATGCTTGCACACAAAGCAAGCCTTATAGTGGTGTACTATCACATGCAATTTGAAAGTCCTGTCTCAAAAGCTTCTGAAGTTATAGTGGTAAACAAAATTTCACTGAATAGGTCACTGTGACCCAGATACTTGACCTAGTGACCTACTTTTGATTCATGACACATTTTTGGTTATGATACATGTGTGTATAAAATTTCATGTAACTGACTTAAATACTTCTTTACTTATACCAATGCCACCATTGTGCACTTGACCGTTGACCTCAAAAAGGAGGTCAAATATAGAGCTATGACGTCGATTTTCAATAGGCTTCTAGATCACTCTATGAAGCTTCCTTTGTGTAAGCTTTAGATTGCTAGATGCAGGGTTTCAATAGTTAGAGTGGTAACGTCGCTCGGCACATGCGACCATTGTGTAACCTTGAGAACTACGTCAAAGTCAACTATGCTTGTACACAAAGTAGGCCATATAGGAGTGTATTATCATGTACAATTTGAAACTCCTGTCAAAAAAAAATTCTGATATTATAGTGGTAAACAAAATTTCAATGAATAGTTCACTGTGGCCCAGATACTTGACCTAGTGACCTACTTTTGATTCATGACACATTCTTTGGTTGTGATACATGTATGTATAAAATCCGATGTAACTGACTTAAATACTTCCTTACTCATACCAATACCACCATTGTGCACTTGACCTTTGACCTCAAAAAGTACAACCAATATAAAGCTATGACCTCGATTTTCAATAGCCTTCTAGATCACCCTATGAAGCTTCCTTTGTGTAAGATTTAGATTGCTAGATGCAGGCTTTCAATAGTTTCAATAGTTACAGCGGTAATGTTGCTTAACACATGTGACCTTTGTGTGACCTTGAGAATTAGGTCAAGGTCAACTATGCTTGCCCACAAAGCAGGCCATATAGGAGTGTAATATCATGTGCAATTTGAAAATCCTGTCCCAAAAATTTCTGAAGTTATGGTGGTAAAACCATGGAACGGACAGACAGACGGCGCTGGGTATGACAATACCTCATGAATAAGGCCGAAGGGTAAAAATCTGGGAGTCACAGTATAAATACTTAGTGAACAACTTTGTTTACCCTTCCCAAAAGCTAAGGTAAACAAGAAATGATTCACAACCTTTCAAAACAATCTCAGTGATGGTTTGGAGAAGTTGAAAATAGCCTTACCACACAAAAATCCATTTTTTTTTCTCTTTTAATTACAGCACTACCTGTTGATCAAATTACAGTCTAGGGGTCCTCAGAAGTGTCCTATACAATGTCAAAGCAATTGGCTGAGCAGTTTCGGAGATTTTTTAAGATTCTGCCAAAAAATGAACAAAGAAATTCATTTAAAACTAGAACAGACTGATTTTCCAACAGAAAATCAAATGTCTCCCGGTGGAACACTTACATCTCTGAATAAGCTACAGGTGATAACAAATTACAAATGACCAAGTTTGCTTGAAAATTAAAATCCTATTTTAGCTCTCACCTAGATACATTACTCTAGCAATTTTCATCAAGTTCTTCAAGACATATTGCAGAGAAACCAATTTCACATAAATGACCCTGTGACCTTGAAAATTAGGTCAAGGTCACCCACATACAATCCCAACCTTGGTCTTACCTTGATACATCATCCTACCAATTTTCATCAAATTCCATCAAGTTCTTCATGACTTATCGAACAGAAACCAATTTCACATAAGTTACCCTGTGACCTTGAGAATTTGCTCATGGTCATCCAAATACAATCCCAACCTAGGTCTTGCCTAGATACATAAGCCTGCCAAGTTTCATCAAACTCCATCAAGTTCTTCAAGACTTATCGAACGGAAACCAATTTCCCATAAGTGACCCTGTGACCTTGAAAATTAGGTCAAGGTCACCGAAATACAATCCCAACCTAGGTCTTGCCTAGATACATAAGCCTACCAATTTTCATCAAATTCCATCAAGTTCTTCATGACTTATCGAACGGAAACCAATTTCACATAAGTGACCCTGTGACCTTGAGAATTCGCTCAAGGTCATCCAAATACAATCCCAACCTACGTCTTCCCTAGATACATAAGCCTACCAAGTTTCATCAAATTCCATTAAGTTCTTCATGACTTATCGAATGGAAACCAATTTCACATAAGTGACCCTGTGACCTTGAAATTAGTTCAAGGTCACCCAAATACAATCCCAACCTAGGTCTTGCCTAGATACATAATCCTACCAAGTTTCATCAAATTCTGTCAAGTCCTTCAAGACTTATCGCACGGAAAGCAAGTGTTGAAGAACCTGAACAACAACAACAACAACAACAACAACAACAACAAGCGGAAGAAACGGGCACTAAACCAATATGTCCCCCGGCTTCCACCGGGAGACATAATTTTAAAATCACTGAAGCCTGACCGTTTGAACAAACTTGGTAGAGGCGCACCCAAGGTACATTCCCACTAAGTCTCAAGTGAATCTGGCTAAAGGTTTAAGAAAATTCAAAAATGTGAATTATGGACAGACGGACCATAATTTAACCTCAACCAACTTGTCAGCTGAGGTAAAAAGAATCGCTGCACCACCTGTTGAGAAAATTAAGTTCTGTCGTTCCTCAGAAGTGTCCCCACGTAAATCAAAACAATTGGACAGGTGGTTTCAAAGAAGACTGTTTTTAAGATTTTACCATTTTTACCAATCAAAAAACCATTCAACAAGACACCCATATATAAATATATAAATCATGGTAAGTACAGAATACCCCTTGGCCAACATGGTTTCATATATTCAGCGACCCAAGTTTGACCTTTGAAGGACACTCAAGGTAAAATTCAAGGCTTGAAATCTGGTAATCAGAGCGGAAGTCACATCCTTGATTTTCAAATAACCTTTTTTTTGTTGGTTTGGTGCCATACCAAGGTATAGATTTAAAAACCAAGATGACTAAGATGAGAGTCCTTGCATCCTGAGCTGAGCCAGGCTCTTTTGTCTCCCCTGACTCACAGGCAGTATAAACATTTGCAGGGATTGGGTGTGTTTAGCATACAAGCCAAGCAGTATACATGTATAAAACTAAAAGTATTCTTGCCGATGGTTTTAGAAAAATGTTTTGAATAGTCATAGAATGTATCACATGTTGACGCATTTACAGCAAATTTATACTTTTGCACTTGTGATTTGCTGATAACTTTCCGCAGGCACAGATGATGGAAAGACAATAATTTACAACACAAGCTCTGCATCACATTGTTTGACAGACATGTAAAAAAATTGCTATGTTCTTTTACTTTACACCTAAACACTATAGTTGTGTACACCAAAGAAAGTTGTGTACTCAACTCAGACTGTATCAATGGCAAGGGGAAGGTATATGAAAGTAAAATGCAGCTGATCTGTTATGTGCATGTACTTTTGCATAACACCAGAAAGAATTCTACGTATCCAATAATTATAGTTTATCTACAGGCTTACACTGGCCAGGAAACTGCTCTGGGCCAGGGATGTAAAAATACAAAGTGAGTGCACTAGTGCTCTTCACTGAAGAAGGGAAATTGTACCAAATACCTGCTTAAAAAAAAATTTAAAAAAATACCAAATTGACAAGTTGGCTCTGTCATTCTAAATGACAAAAAATAAGCAAAATCATTTACAACAGCAGATACTCGTGGTAATTTACACTGGAAAAAATGTAGCAATGAACGTTAGGTCCCTCAGAATTGAGCCTCATTGTAGATTAGAAGAAGGGTTTGTTTTCAGAGACTGCATTTGCCAATAAGGTAGTATTTGCTGACAGGTATGAGTGCACATAGAGCTTGTAATACTGTGATGCATTACATATTTGCTCCACCAATATACAATTGTACCTTATGGTGATATTACTGTAGTTCAAAGTGACAATATTTTTGGCATCCCACAGGCTGTACATGTATGACTTTTTCCTCCCATATCTGAAGCTTATCCATGATGGCCATCAGGGATTAGGTTTTGATTGCAAGCCTTCATTTGGTAGGTCACTCATTGGGTTACTGTAGAAAAACAGCCTATCAAAAGCCTTGGCACAATAATCAAAATGCAACCCCCCCCCCCCTTTCCAACCATCAAAACAATTGGTACTACTTACCCATAAATTTAATGAGCTCATCACCTGTTTTAGTCAGTGTGGAAATTTTCTGAAAATTAGATATGGACTGCCATGCATATGTAAAATCACTGAAAAAGCATTTTAGATTCTAAATGCTACGTTTGCAAGAAATATCACTTTATGTGTAAAAACTGTCTGAAAGTTACTGAACTGTTTTATTGTGTTGAAATATGTGTCTTGTGGTGATACAACATCAGGTGGCATAGTGATACAAAGCTTGACTCTACAACTAAAATGGCATCATTTTCAAACTTGAATCTGTGACAGAACATCACTTTGGCTAGTATTGTGTTATAATTACATGGCAGAAATGAGATGAAATAAAGATGCTACAGTCTTCACAATATTTTTGAATTTTGACCCCTACATCACACGATATTGTGAGTGGCGCCACCAATATCGAAAGGAACCCAAATTTTCATACAGCCTGAAAGTCCTCAAAGTTATGTTGGGCTCACGCCAAAACTTTATCACGCTCACAACCCAAAAGTATACGGACAGACAGAATGACAGATATGAGTTTTTCCATAAGCTCTCAGATCTTAGATCAGCAGAGCTAAAAATAAAATAAAATTGCAATGCCACCTAGTGAACAAATTCAGAACTAAAAGTCCCTAGGAGTGTTTCTGTGTGTTATCAAAGCAATCATGTGAGTGGTGTCAGAGAAGACATTTTTTTAAGATTTGCCCCCAAAAAGGACAAAAAATTTATAAAAATTCCAAAAATCAATGGAATGTGACCAATTAAATAGACTTGGTAGAGACCCACCCAAGGTATATTGTCATTTATGAAGTCAATCTGACGGACGGTTTCGGAAAAGAAGTCAAAAATGTGAATTAGCATTGGAATACCCATTGACTTGTATAGTAATCAATAGGAAAGGTGCATTTACCAACAAGTGTCGAACGATTTTTTTTTTTAAATATCAGAAATCCACAGCATTGCCTCCTAGTAAACAACTTTGTTTGACCCTCTTACAAGGAACATATCCATCAAGTTTCCGTATAATCTGAATGACAGTTCTGAAGAAGTCGAAAATAGCAAATACAGACAAAAAATCATTAAAAATAGAAAAAAAAGTGCAGTGCCACCTGGTGAACAAATTAACAACAAAGAGTCCCTAGGAGTGTTCCTGTGTGATACAAAGCAATTGGGTGAGTGGTTTTGAAAAAGAAGATTTTTTAAGATGTGCCCAAAAGAAGCAACCAAAAAAATCATATAAAAAAACCAAAAATCATTGGAGCGTGACAAATGGAACAATTTGGTAGAAACTCACCCAAGGTACATTGCCACAAAATTTGAAGTGAATCTGGCTGACGGTTTTTGGAGAAGAAGTCAATTGTTGATGGTTGACGACGAAGGGCCATTTAAGATAAGCTCAGCTACTGCAAGTCAGGTAAGCTAAAAAATAATTTCCTGAAAAGTATTATTTCTATGACCTGCAGAAATTAATTAATGTTATGCATATTATCCAATAAAACTTCCACATGATACACATCTATGGTAAATTTGGCATCATTATGTCTGGTTGCCAACCATGGCATTTTGTTTCTCCAAGAATTCTTTCTTTTTTATGTCTGGGTTGTTTCTTTCCATGGCACTCAAAAATTGTCCAGAGTTTTTCTCAGACACTATTACTCCCAAAACCACAAAACTTGCCATAGTGACTGACCTACCAATTCAATTGTGCACATCGTTTGGAATGGTTATGATGTTTGAAATTAAGCAAATGACGGACAATTTAACTTTTAAAAGCTCCATATTGTCCAAACTATTGCAGATAGACACAAAATTTTAATGTGCATGTTTTGGTTTGTGACACCTACCAATATAATGGAGAGTAAATAGAAGCTGTGGAAGTTCATATTATGCTAATTTGGGGCAGTGAAAAAATTTAAAAGTTGAATATGTCCAAAACCATCATAGATAGAGATTCCAACTTTAAAATGTAGGTTTGTTGCAAAGCCGCATCCAAAGAACCATGAACCAAAGTTGTACAATTTTAATTTATGCAAATGAGGTCAAAACACAAAATTTAAATCTTGAATAGTTTCAAAACTATTATAGATAGAAGTGTCATTCAAACTTTAATTTAAAGGTTTGTAACATAAATAAAACACACCCAATGAAACAAAACTGTAAACTTTCAATTTATGCAAATTAGGTGAATACACAAAATTTCAATCTTAAAAACAACTTCAAAACTGTTACACATAGATGTGCCATTCCAACTTCAATTTTTTTTGTGACATAGCCGTATTTAATGAACCACAAACCAAAGTTGTAGAATTTTAATCTATGCAAATTAGGTGAATACACAAAATTTAAATCTTGAATAGCTTCAAAACTATCATAGATAAGGGTGACATTTTAACTTCACTCTATATGTTTGTGACAAAGGTGCATCCAATGAACCATGAACCAAAGTTTTAGGATTTTAATTTATGCAAATAAGGTGATACAAAAAATCTAAATCTTAAATAACTTCAAAACTACTATACATAGAGGTACCATTGCAAGTTCAATTTGTAGGTTTGTGATATAACTTAATCCAGTGAACCTTGAACCAAAGTTGTAAGCTTTTAATTCACGCAAATTAGGCAAATACACAAAAATTAAAATCTTTGAATAGCTTCAAAACTACTGTAGATAATGATGTCAATCAAACTTCAGTTTATAAGTTTGAACAATGGCAAAGTGTAGCATATCAAACTGTTCTCGTTTTGAAGGCACCCAGACAAATTTGCTGTGAAGCAGAGATCTTTTTTAGTTTTCTTTCCTTCTTTCTTTCTTTTTACAACCAAATTTGTACGGAGTTTTTCTGAGAAATTATAATGCTGAAAATTACCAAACTTGCCATGGTGACTGACCTACCAGTGAAGTTATGCATATCATTAGGAAATAGTCATGATATTAAATATTAGTCCCATTTTACGTCACATAAGTCACAGATCACACAGAAATTCAAAGAGGAAAGGCCCTCCCATGTTAGCCAAGAGCATCATATCTGCCTTTCACTATGCCATGGGAAAACATCAGCATTGACACTTCAACATGGGACACCATATTCAACTTAATCAATCTTTTCTATTACATGACACATGTTTTTGTGACTGTCACGTAAGTCACATCACAAAACTTTTTACTTTTCAAGAACATGTACAAACTCTGTGAAGTGTTTGAAGGTGTAAAAGGTTTGTGCTCTGAAACATGTTCTTTATATACTTTTCCATTATTTACTGTGATGTGATAAGTGAGAAGCAGGATTAAAAACTCACACACCCTCTTTTACTATGTCACGTAGTTTACAAAAAATTGTGACGCAAGTCACATGTGTGAAAAATAATGTTACACACTTCTCTATTTCAACAGTACCAATCACACTGCACCATAAGCCAGATTAAATGTATTCAAGCAATTGCCCTCAGTATTATTGACATGGTTTTTGCACCATCGACATGGTTTTGTATGGTGTAAGTCACATTACAAAACAGCAGCACTTTTTTTTGGTGAAAACATAAAATCTCTGTGAAGTCTTTGAAATTAAATGGCGTACTTATTGAGATGTTCCTGAAATACTTTTTTTCTAGCTTTCAGTATGATATAATACATGATAATTTACACGTACTTTATCAAACTCAGACAGGTGCTTTATTGTCACGTAATTCACAAAAAACGTCACGCAAAGTCACACATGAGGAAAAAAAGGATCTATCAATTCTCTGTTTCAACTAATGAATATTATAAATGTATGAATGCACCATGGGTTAGATGAATTTCATAAATACACTCAAATAATTGGTCCAATTGTTAATTACATTATTTTTTCTACCTAATGTGGTGAAATAGTCCTTGTGATACATTTAAAAAATATATATACAATTTTTTCTTGGGCAGTTGTATTTTTTAATTTTATACAGGTTAAGCTGCCTATAGCTGCATGTACCTTAATTGCACTTGAAATTCTATTTTATTTTGAAATTCAATTTTATTTTTCATTCGAAGGTAAGGACCATTAATATAAATTAGCAAAAACAAAAACAAAAACAAAAAACAACCAAAAAAAATCCTGGTCCAGTATTCTGGTGGATGACTTAGAAAAGCCTGCAGACTGTACAGAGGATGACATTACTTATCATCATGCGTGTACTACGTACTCTGTTGTAGCTCTGCTAACATGTTCAATTCCATATGAGCTTGGCTAGAGACTGACATTACTAATATGCCTTAAAAGGTAACACTTCCATCTTCAGCATGTGTGGTACATGATTCTTGTCAAAGCAACACCCATAATATGTGCTGAGAGCCTCCCACCCCCACCCCACCCCCATAGTTTTGCTTCTGAAGCATGCCCTACATGATTATGACCCAATTAAACCCCAGACATCAAGATGACACCTGTCAAAATGTCAAAAATATGTACCTGATACATTGATACTTATCAAATTGAAACAATGTATATATGGTATAGGGGGCAATCATAAACATCAATTTATTTAAATTTTTATTTTTATCAAAATTGGGGGGGGGGGGGTGAATTTTCACCCCCCAAAAAAATCAAAACAAAAAAACAAAATGACTTAATTTGACCGCAGAAATAAATATAAATGAGAAATTCTATAATTTGTAGCATAAGCACAGCCTACATGTACACAAATAAGATTTACAAATGATAATGACCTTCAGAAACTTTTAAGTTGCCATGTACAATTTGTAAAGGATAAGAATTTCAAGTTACTTTTGTAACAAGCCCCAAGAACCAGCATTTGCATCACATATTATGTTTTCTGCAGTCTTACTGTTCCTATGTTTTTTTAAACTACACTGACACTAGCCTTGACAGTTCAAGTTCGGATGAAATAACTTTTTTGTACGTATGAGACTACATGTCTTAGAAAATACTAAACACACAAAATGTGACTTACGTGACATCACGCAAGTCACATAATTTACAATATTGATATTAGGCTTCAGTTGGTACCTTTTTGGGCTATTTGTATTCCTATAGGCTGAACATGAGCTAAAAGCTTTTAAACTAGGAATGACACATGGCATTAAGTTTTACATGTCAACCTACAAAAACTTTCCCTTGTTTACTGTCACGTAAGTCACATTCCAGACATCTACCTTTGACTGAGAACAATGAAAAAAGTGTATTATGTAACATCCAAATTGTCATCAGAATTTCTAAAAATGTTTTAGCATCAAGACAGATATTTTGTGCAGATTTTTGGACATTTATTTTGACATTGAAATATTATAGAAAAGTATCCCTGTGTTGGCACCCAAAATAACAACATTTTCACTGATTGTGGTAATCCTTACAATGATGTTGACAACATAGCATCATATTTTCCTGAACATCCAGGTATTTATCTCTAGAAAAAAGTGTTTTTTTGAAGCCAGGACCACTTGTCGTGAAATGGCCCATTATGCAAATCAGGGGCAATTAAAATTTCAAAAGCTCCACATCGTCCAAACTGTTGCAGATCTATACAAAATTTAAATGTGCATGCAAAGGTTGGTGGCACCTGCCAATATAATGGCCAGTAAACGAAAGAACTTTGTAGAATTTTAAATTGTGGTAATCATAGGCATCGAAAAATTTAGAAGTTGACTGTCCCCATGCCATCCCAACTTCAATTTGCAGGTTTATGGTAAAGCCCCATCCAACAAACCATAAACCAAAGCTGTGGGCTTCTAATTTATACAAAGTAGGCAAGTACACACAATTAAAATCTTGAATAGCTTGAAAACTATTTTAGATAGTGGTGTGATTCAAATTTCAGTTTATAAGTTTGTGACATGGCCACATCCAATGAAGCAAGAACCAAAGTTGTAGGCTTTTCACTCATACAAATTAGGCCAATACACAAAATTGGGATCATATTGAACATGCAAGGGTCGAAATTAGCGGTAGCATTGGTAGCATTTGCTACCAACTTTTATGATCTGCTACCTATATTATTGTGCGGTAGCAGACTTTTGCCACCAAAATTTTCCTGGTCAAAATCACAAATTTTGGCCAGCCTTAAAAATATTTCTGTTTCGTATAACGCGCCCGGTGTGCGCAAAACGTTGCGGTTGGAATATTTTTTCAACAGTGCAAAAATCTTTTTCAGGCTTGATTTAACGCTACTCGCACGCCCCGTGTGGCAGTTCTGTAAACGCATATCGTTTGCGTACCTACCATGAATGCTATCGGTATATCGTAGTAAATTTGCGTATACAGTATTGGCAAGTTCCTTGCAATAAACAGTGTTCCTAGATCGAATTCAAACGTAAATTTTAATATTTCAATTCAGAAATCGAGTGTGCACACCGTCTACATCTTTCCTGCAACTGTACACAAACAGCTGCTTTGGCCATGTGGTCTGACGCACAACACATCACCCGATTGGTCAATTGAGTCACATGCAAAAATGAGCCAATCACGGTTCGTGTTACAGTGTTTTCATCATGGCTTCCGCCCAGTGAACATGTGTGAATCTGCCGTAATTTACGGAGGGAACACACAAACGGGAAGCTTTGTCTATATTGCTGCATGCGAAAATAAAGATTCCAGTGTTTATTGCAACAATTATATGGAGTCAGAGGCATATACGCAAAGGTAGGGGATTGCGGGAATAGCCGAATGTGTCCCAAATCAGTCCGTGAGACTGGGTCAGTTCACCGCAGATCCA
This sequence comes from Hermodice carunculata, assembly GCA_964020975.1. Taxonomy (NCBI): domain Eukaryota; kingdom Metazoa; phylum Annelida; class Polychaeta; order Eunicida; family Amphinomidae; genus Hermodice; species Hermodice carunculata. The sequence continues at coordinate 117,312,318 of OZ026612.1, forward strand.
CTCCAAACTGTCACTTGCGTGTGACTGGAAGTTGTTTCCTGTTTTTGCCTGGGAAGTCATCTCAAGGCACTTATTTTTTCCAACATTCATTGTTAGAACCCGCCGATAAATGGCATTTGATGTTAATTTGCAGATGAATTCGCCATGCAAATTTTATTCTATTTTGACGCTGCTTTGACATCGCTGAGGCAGATCACACTGACGGTGAGTAGTGTGACCCCGCTCAGCAAGCCAATTACTGCCGGTACCTTTGGCTTTGCTATCGTAACGTAATCGTATGTACGACAATGAAAATGTCTGCTTGTGTTGACAGAATAAAGTTCTGATGAATACAACTGCGGACCAAGTAATTGTTTAAACTTGGAATGTTTATCAATTAGCGATTATTATCACCTATCGGCGCCCCAGGCAGGTGGTGCAAAAGCTCGGATTTTTTAAGTGATTAGACCCTCCCCCCCCCCCCCCCCGTAGCCAGCCTTGCAAACAACTGCAACTTGTAACTGTGTCATGAAAATTTGAGGAATAGAGTTCCCAGCGAAAAAAAAAGTTGGTTGCCCCACCGGGCAAGTACCTTTTAATTTTAACTTGCCCCGGACAATCGCACACGTGAATTGCCGAGCCCTGCTTTGTACTCTCAGTTTGACCATGGAGCAATAAAACTCTAAATCCACATCCCCGCACATACACATAAAAGAGGTGTGTTCATGACTTGATCTTTACTCTGAACCCTCATCATACACCCCTCCCGTCCCCTGCTGTTGTCAAGTGAAAATAAAAACTACACATTTATTTTTGATATCTTATTCTTTTTCTTATGTGATATTTTTGAAAAAGTTCAACTTTATAATTATGCTAATCCTTTTTTCTTGAAGCCCTGTATATGTACATGTTTAAAATAGCAAAAAACGCACCCCAATTCAAGCCAAGCCGAGGTGTATTTACAGTAGGGCTACTCTGTCTCAGCGCCAGCAAACCAGCCTGAAGCATATATTGTCCGGCTACGACTTCATCTATGGCAGAGTCTCTTGCTTTAATACAGATTTGATAAAAAATTTTCAACCTAGAATCTTGTTTATCTTGTATCAATCCTAAGTCCATCAGTCCCCGTACTGGCATGATGCCCTTATTGCAGTAACACGTAGTAGGTATGTGTAGTTAAAAAAAAAATTGAAAAAAAAAAAAAAAAATCCTCCCTGTCTCATCAAATTTTTCAAGGCCCTGTTATACGAAACAGAAATATTTTTAAAGCTGGCCTTAGCTCTTCAGTTCATGTGAAAAAGTGCCTTAGAATGCACTTATTTGCATGCTTGATTTCAAAAGGGGAAGGGCATGCGCTTGCACGCCCTAGGTGGGCTTCGCCAAACCCGCATGATTTGCTACTTAATTCTCAGATTTGCTACCAAAAATTAAACTTAGTAGCAAACCTTTGCTACTGGTTAAAATCAGTTAATTTCTACCCCTGACATGGCAAAGTGCAGCACTGTTCTCATTTTGAAGGCACCCAGACAGACTTGCTGTGAAGCAAATCTTTTCTAGTTTGACTTTGTCATTGTCACGATATTGAATTAAACGTGCTTCTCTTTAGTGCTTAATGACTTTGAAAAAAAAAGGTTAAGGGCACACAATCATTGGTCATGGTAACCCAAAAGTGCGCTACCAAGCTGTGTTTTAGGTACAATGTACTCAATTATAATTTTGATCTAGAGGCCCAATTCTCTTTGCCATTGATGTCCAAGCTACACCTTGCCATTACAAAATCACCTCATTTAACTTGACAGAACTGGTGACTTATCAACAATAAGTCAAGATCACTGATCCCTTGTGGCTTATTAGCAATGGACATGATCTATATATCCTACAATTTGGCAAATCTAATTCAACTATTTTTTGACATTTTACACTTTTCAATACATTTTGGCTGATAATTTCCATTAAGTTATAGGTGGTACCACTAGTATCACATGCAACTGAGATTTTGACCTCCCCCACAATCCCAGCAGATTTCATGAACATCTATCAAACATTAAGTATGCCAGAGTGGTCACAAGATTTTCACATTTGACCCATATATTACATGATACTGTAGGTGGCACCACCAATTTCGAACTCGACCTAGATTTTCATACTGTTGATAAGTGCTAAGAGTTAAATGGGGCTATCTTGAAAACTGTGGATTGTATTGTGTTCACAAGCAAAAGTTTATGGATGACCAATGGAATGACAGACAGAGACATGAGTGATCGCATAAGCTCAGCAACCTGTGGTCAGCAGAGCTAAAAACAAGTGCCAGCCCAGAGACTGTATTCACAGGAAAGGCTTCCTTACATTACCAATATTAATAAAGACTCTTACCAGGTTTTGTGTCCTACTGACACATCCTTACCGTAAGATGTACATACATTTAAACCGGTGTGTGATGCTTCTATACTAACACCGTCTTTTGTGTCTGCTTCCTTTATGTTCTTCTCCTATGCATTATAATCATGGTAATCATAGTAATTGGGATACGTAAGAAGAAGTCATATAATTCTACTGTGATGAATCAAATTAATTACAATGTTAGCTCATTAAAAGTGTTGATCTATCCTGAATTGTTTAGTAACACTACCCACAACAATTTGGTCACTGTAGCATATTGCCAGAACATCTAATAGCACTTATTTTCATACTGACTGAACATAAGTGATATCTCTCTAATGGCCTGTACGTTCTTGATGATGATGGAAAATGACGGGGTTTTTTTTTTTTTTTTTGAAGGGGGAGTGGGGGGGGGGCAAAAATTAGCAGAATTGTTGTTAGTCATCGTTTCTCTCTTTCTCTCTCTCTCTGTTTTGTTTTGTTTTTTTTTTGGGGGGGGGGGGGGGGTATAGCCTTCCTTTACATCTATGTATATGTTTCCAATTATCCTGTTTCCCAGATTCTGTGGTGAGGGGGCGACGGGAACGCTATTTCTCTTTCTGAAGCTACATTTTCACATTTTTTTCTTCTATTCTGCTAGAATTTTTCTCAATATTTTTTTCCTGGAGAGGAGCTTTGCATTTCTTTGTTTGCATTTTTGTTCCTTTTGTTTTGTTTTGGTTTTAAATAAGACTATTATTAGTATTAATGCTTTCACATCACAAAATTTTAACCCTGAATGGCCTTAACTGTGATTGATTCTCAGGTACAAATTCAATATACTTCTGTTTACATGGCGTGACATAATGGTTTCACATTTCTTGTCTCGGCACTTTCTTTATTTCAGTTTAGCCAATGTAATGGGTTAGATCTTCACTGAGCTCAGAAGTCTTACTTGTCCTTGCTGAAATTTTTTTGCCTGCAGTTTTTAGGGATTATTTTGGTTCACTTTTCAGTTGTTGAAAATCGAAAACTGACTTCCTATCATTGAAAGTACATGACAAATTGCTTTGAAACTGCACATGAATACTTCTTCAGATTTTATTTTTTCCAACAGCTGCAATTAGCACTGTTTTCATGGGTGCAACAAATTGAAATGTTTTGAAAATTGGAAGCTCAAAAGTGCCCTTTTAACTCTGAGGTACATTTTAAGAATTGAAGCTGCTGGACAAAATGGCCTAGTGGTGACAAACTGTCAACAAAGTGAAGTGTAGAGGTTAAACTTTGTACAGAACATGTAAGTCCTCCCTGCTGTTGGCCCCAGCAGGTCCAAATATCACATAGAGTAGACGGTGCTGTGGTGTCTGTGGACTTGATTCCTTCCAATTTCCACAATATTATAACATGGTAGCCACACGTGTCAGCTTTTAAAATTCCCTGACTTTTCCCCGACTTTTTACTGACCTCTTTGGAATTTTCTCTGACCCATATTACACAGTACACACAGAATATGACATGAAATACCCAATGTAGCACCACTTTCTTCTGTATTTTATTATATAACAGCATATTGGTCATTTGAGAAAACAACTGTGTTCTCCTGATTTAAAACATTTAAACAAAATAATATTACAGTTCTTGGGCTTTGATGGGTTTAGTCTTGATGAACTATTCATTCTTTACTTTCTTTTCAAGAATGTATATCTCTTTCTTGGCTTCATCTGTTTCTTTTGTCTCTTCTTTCCTTTCTGATTCTCACCAGGCAATTGATAAAACAGTTTATCTACTCTGTTGTTTGTATGAAAGTCTTTAAACTCATCCTTATGATACTTTTTTACATGTGTTAAACTTAAGAAATCATCATATTGCTGTTTTGCCTCACACTCCTCAGCTCTGAATTTTCTATTAGCTAAAAGTCTCTCCAATAAATGCTGGAATTTGATCCTGGCATTTTCACTATGATGGATCATATACTTGGGATTTAGAGAAGTCAAGAGATCTGACAACAGGGTACTTGAGTGAGCATTTTTCACAAAGCTTTACTGTCGTAGCTTTCAGGAAAATTAGACACTCAGCAGAAAATTCCAACACTTGCAAGGAAGATACTTTTTTTCTTTCTAAAGTTTGTCCACAATTGCCTTTGTAGCAAATCCCATTTGAACTTTCTTAGGATGCAGCATATTTTTGTCCAAGTCTATTTGCATTTCTGTCCAGTGTCTGCAGCACTTATCTAATACATCTTTTTTGATGAACTTAACCACGACACTGTGAAGCAGGTGTTCTAGGTCCTCTGCCATGAAGAAAATCATTAGTTTCTCTGTCTGGTACTATATGGTTCCCTTAGCTTTGCTGTAGTGGCAAAAAATCGAAGTTTTGCTGTCATAAGTAGATCCTTGGTGGCATTTTGGACAACACTGAAGCTTTGGATTTTGGGAACTTTTGACTTGGGACATTTTTCTATCTCTTTATATACTATATCACATCAGGCCACATTGAAATAGCCTTCTCTGCCACTTTAACATCCTCCAGCCATCTTGTGCTGCAAAGTTTGTGATGCAGTTGGTCACTACCTGTAACTGTAGCAAAATCTTCGGCCCTTAATTTTTTTCTTAAACTAGGACTTAGACCTGGAGATTTTAAATTCCCTGAATTTTCCCTGACTCCTTTTCAAATTCCCTGACTTTTCCCTGACTTTGAGAAAAAAAAATCACTTTTCACTGACCTGTAGCTATCATGGTTAAACTATACCACCAGTGGCACGATGGTACCATGACTCCACACGTTCACTTTTGTCTGCATATTCCTTTAAATAATGGTATGTGATACACGTGCACATTCAGAGACAAATCTAGTCCTTCAAAATTTGTAGCTATATCGGGAAATAAAGCAGTAATCACTCCAGAATTGACCTCACCCATACATAATAAATACATGTTAAAAAATAAATTTGCCAGTTGCAATATTTGTTAGCCAAATGAATGAAACATCAGCATTTGGCTTATGGCACCAGCAGTCTGTGACAAGTCCAGACATAACTAGAACAGACTGATTTTCCAACAGAAAATCAAATGTCTCCCCGAGTGCTGTTACCAGTTGTCACCCTTATTTTGAAAATGGTTGTGTGACCTTGAAAAATTTTCAACCTCCTGAGCCAAAGTTTTCTGGAGGTATCATATACACTACGATTCTCAAGGAAATGCCAATGTGACCTTGAAAAATAGCTCAAACATCACCCATCTGCAATCCCAACCTAGCTTTTGTTCTCTATTCTTCATTGGTGGAAGCATCTGGAGGTCTCCATTTCCTCATCAATAATCCTGACTTAATATAATAAAAGACCAGGTCTTTTTGTGCTTCTTCCGCAGTAAAAGCTGTACAAGCTAATTTTCTTGACTGACAGTCAGCTTTTTGCTCCCTAATCAGCCTATCTTGATTCAAATGAGGCATTTGACTCAGATGATCATTTTGGTTTACCGTACTGGACGCCGTAATCGTCCCAGCTGGAGGGGTAAAATAATTTTTTCAAAGCCGTAACACATAATACTCAGAACTTTCTTCTATGGGGAGGGATGAATAAACTTCTTGTGCTTTTCCAATATACACACTTTGCAAAAGAATAGGCCCAACCCTTCTAGGCCATTCTAAAGTTTTAGCTATTTTCCCAAAGACAGAAAGAATTTTGATACTCCTTTTTCTTCAAATTTTGGTACTAAACCTGCATTCTTTGTGCATTATAAGATCCTGACTGTGCAGAGTTATCCAATCTAGAATGCCTAAGTTCAAGCTCTCTTAGCTTTAACTTGTGTTCATTTACCTCTCTTGCTTCCTGTGCTGCCTCTCTTGCAGCCTGTGCTTTTCTTTCATCCGCTTCTTTTGCTAATTCCAGCTCATGCTCTACAGCTTCTCATTCAATCTAAAGTTTTAATTTAGCTAATTCCAACTAAATTGCCAAACTTTTATCCTCTGAACCCTTATCTTCAAGGAAACTTTCTTCCACTAAACAGGAAATTATTTTTGTTTCAGGGGTATATTCCTGATACCTGATGGTACTTCTAAAATTAAGTATTTGGCCACCTTTTTCAAGCCTTCCTTTAACAATTTATCGAAATCTTTACCTGGTAAGTCCTCATTAGCCAAAAACACACTTGGATCTCTTGACATGTTGTTCTATTGTCTGTATATTGACCAGCAACTATGTTTACCAGATATCCTTTGTTGAGTTCAAACTGTACGATTCAGTATTTAGAAATTCCTGGAAATTTCCAGATGATTCAACCGGTATGTTCTTATTGCAAAATAATTCAATATTTTGTCTTGAATTTGATCCTGTTTGTCTTGGATTTATCATAGACGAGCCAGCACAATTTTTTACAATGCCCACCATCTCAATATAAAAAGAATTCATCAAAGAATGACAACAATGACATAACTTTAATAACATTAACAATATACTAACAATCAAAAATCAGTACAAAGTAGGTAAATGAAATTATGCACTTAGCTAGGTTAGTATTCAACAGTTAAACAGTCTTAGGTAAATCCTAATCCCTGGTGAGATTATCCACCAGTACTGTCCCACAGTTCCAAGTCCTATGGCAGGTGCCAAATAGTCTGGGGCAAATCCCACAGAGGTACAGTTTGGTTCCAATATTGTACTCAAAGGCACGGTGCTGATCAAAATCCCACAAAGGTGCAGTTTGGTTCTAATTTGGTACAATTAACACCAGATATACCAGTCCACTCAAAGACACTGTCCACACTCCACAGGTACAATGTATAAATGGGTATCTCCTTGGCAATAACAACGGCTCATAGTTCCACTGGCTTGAAGTCACACAGGTTCTGTCAGATCTCAGAATTCTCATCTCTTCAGTTATGAAAGTAACTGCTTTATATATCTGGACAGAGAATTCTCACCAGTATTCCAGAATTTTCCAATTAGTCACACACCATACCTCTCTCTGATCTTTCAAGATCACCTCTTAAATGCGTATAGACAGAATGTACAATGCAATGCGCCATATGAATGTAGGTCAACACTTTGTTCACAAGCTGCCTGAGCATCACCCAAACAAAGCAGGCTAATTCTGTGACCTAGTACACACTTAATGAGTACAGTGACCTCTCCAAATCAAAACAAACAGGTATACCCACATTCTTAACACACACTGCTGACACGCCGCTGTCGGGCACACCTGACATGTATTTGAACATCGTTTGTCACCGCCGTTGATTCGAGCCACATGCAATGTAAGCTAAGTTTCACTCAACAGCTACCCTCTGGCTTGCAGTAACAATGTTTGTAAGCGTGTGCATTTAATTTTTTTATGGACAAACTTAAATACTTTCGGATGACCAGGCCTATTTCGATTTTGCGGTGAAAGTATATACTTGTTAAATGGATAAAAATCAAACAGCTGTCAATTTTTCACATTTTGAATGATACAACTGCAAAATTTACCCCAAAACTTAGTAACTTTGCACCTTTACGGTCACAGTGTTTTGCACCGTCTACCATTATGTTTTGTATCCCACCAAAAATAGCCCAGTATAGGCATGGAGACATCATTTTACCTCATTATAAATGAGCTTTGACCACGTGCCACTCACTTTCAAATAAAATTTGTTGTTCCCTTGCCACATTATCAATGTCTGCAAAGTTGGAGAACAAGTCCTATTCATGCAAAGATTATTGAGCCAAGATACTACATTTTCACAAAAAAAACTTCGACCAAAAAATCTATACAAAAATAAAGGCAGGAGTGAAAATTCCTTACAAAAGGCAAGGAAATACACAGATTAGTCACCGCATGGTGATCGCAGCAGATAAGCACACAGCTGCACAAGGTCGGCGTAAACACAATGTCTTGTTGAATGCTGTGTGCAATGCATCACTTCGTTATCTAGGTTTTTTAACAAAATACTGTTGTTTTAATGTTATTAAAATGTTTGAATGGAAAAAATCTACATGACAGAACAAGATAGGAATGAAATTCATAATCGAAGGCCGGAAAAAATATATGTACATATCGGAAAATCATGCTTATGTGGATACGCCAAACCCCTAAAAGACCCAACATTTACTTCTGCAACACAGGGCATTAGAAGGATATACACAGTCTATACAAGGCATTACAAGTATAGGGCCTGTATTTTTCCGTTTGAAAATGAGTGTTTTTCCGTTTTGGGAAACTACAGATTCCGTTTCATTTCATTTTTCATTTCCATTTCACTAATTCTAGGGCTCGATTTCAGCAGTGGTCAATAAAAAAGGAAACACGATTGATCACATCGCCTCTGGAAAATGTTGATCCATCGACGAACGGCAAAGTGACTCCATATTGTTTACTATGTACGTTGATAGCCTCCACCTACAGATGGCTCTATTATCATTGTACCTCAGTTGCGCATTATATCTATATGCCATGCAAATAAATAGTATATAGATATGGTAGTAATGGGGTCTATAGCGCGAGTGTCCGGTCGTTAACTTTGCTCCACGCGGTATCGATAACGCCACCGACTCGTCAAATTTGGATCCAAGTCCGTGTGTTTTGCTTTATGCAATGACATATATTTTGAATTATTTGAGAGGCAAAATTCACAAATTCCGCTTAATTTCCGTGGCATTTGCCGATTTCTTTCCAAAACATAAATTCCATTTGAGATCATAGATTCCGTAAATTCCGTCCGTTTTCCACGATCGCGGAAAAGTACTGGCCCTTCAAGGATGTAAGCTGTCTTATGACAAAACAAAAGATACTTTCACAATGCAACGCAGTCTCTCATTGGCAAACATATCATTACAGTTTCATTAGTATGGCAATCATGTACAGTGAAGCCTCCCTTAACGAACACCTAATACTGAACACTTTACCACTGTCCCAATTGCATATTTTTATTATTTATAAGCAAACCTCACAATACTGAACACCTCTCTATACCCAACACTATTCCCCGGTCAAGGGCATTCAGTATAAGGACGTTTCACTGTATTTAACATTCTTTTCTATTGTGTGAGACCCCTTTGGCCACTCCCAATTTTTCAGCAGGAGGACACCAAACAGAGACATATATGGACGCATGGAAGGGTTCAACAGCTCACATAATTCAGTGCATATTACAGTTTCAGTTACACAATTTGTTCATGCAACACACATAACACATATCAGGTGAAGATTTTCCCATATTTTCAAAATCTAAAAAATACAAATCATTAGAAAACAGAAATTATCTTTTCTACAACCTCACGATACACACAAAACATTGTTGTGTAATTTCGCCATGTACACTGTATAATGGCACATAAGGGTGTCAAGGTTATTCTTCTAGGTGGAAAATATCAAATTCTCGGCATCTTTATTCACTTAAATCATTGTGTACTACACTGTGCATGTCGTTAACCCTAGATGGAATATAAATATTAGCTCGTTATCCTTATCACACAGAAAAACCATACCATGCTCTGTGACTGCCCCCCCCCCCCCCCAAATCATCCATTAGTAACTTGTTTCGGGGTTAGTGGGTGCGTTTTGGTGTTTCAGGGCAGTTCCTGGCGTTAGACAGCGTTTGCCAGACTTTGACACCCTTTCAATACCCACAAACGCTGACTAACACCGGCTACCGCTGGCAAATGCTCTGTAGTCCTCTCAACTAGCACTCTCAGTGGGATACATGTAAAATTTGAATTCAGTTGAACTGGGATGAGAAGGATCCATGGAAATTTGTGTCTTGTACTTGTACTAATCATTAATATACTTTTATTTTTTATACTCATGGGCAATACAACATAATTATCTTTAATATAGCACAAAGCTATACATTGCTGACTTGTGCTGTACATACAATGAAAAATTGCTGTGCTGTGTTAAAATAAAAATTGAAAACAGGGTTGTTTGTTTGTTTTTACTTTGCAACCAAGATTGAGGTGACCAATATATATATATATATATATATATATATATATATATATATATATCAGTGATCATGAGCAAAGTCATTCACTACACATACACCTCAATGGATAAATCATCATCATAATATTAAAGATAATTATGTTATATTGCCCATGACTGAGAGTCCTATATAATCTAAGATAAATAAGGGCTATCAGCTGGTGCCAACTGCCCATATGAAAATATATTTATAAAGACTTTCCAAATATTCACAGAATTTCCAACATTGACTAAATTTTACCACTGTCACAGAAGAGAGGGGTTGTTTTAGAAAATTGATGTCTTGTGAAAATCCTAATCATGCAGAAATAACTTATCAAATCATTTCTGTAAATATATTTTTGTCACATTGTAGCATGCTTTTTTTTCCTGGCAACCAGACCGTCAGATAAATTTTAACATTTTCCTAAATGTCTGAAAAATCCCACTTAATTCCCCTCATGAATATATATACTCTTAACTACTACTCAAAAATTGAGTCTAAAAAGCTGAAAATTCCTGTTACTCTGATTTCAAAGTGGGGTCCTAGTTTAAAGTAGTTATAAGTACTTGATGTTGAGGCCACATACAGCACCTGCAGAGACAGGTAAGATTTTGATCCTATATACTCATGATCTACCATCTGTATGCATGTACAATGATGTTCTTTTCTGTCTGGAAGAATCTCCTTTCTGGGAGTCTTTTTTACTTTTGCATGTTTGGGTTAGGAATGTTGTTCACAGTGAAGCATAATCTGCAGCTATGCATGTATTGCAAAGCAAATGCTTCAGCAGAAAGCAACATACATTTGCACATAAGATGACTTACCTGGTAGAGATACAGATTCTTGTGTAAACTATCTGGATGGACTGTAAGGCCTATTTCTTCTTCTTTTACAGCTGAAACATACCACAAGTGAGTAAGCATCTAAATTTAGTGGTCAACACAAAATACAATACCAAATAATTCCATAGGAAGATGCCCAAAAATCATAATAATTTCAATATAAATATACTTTAACCCAATTCCTGGTCAGAGTATGACCAGAGTCAATATATAGCTTTCCTTGCCCCCAACCTGCACCAAAGAAAGCTGTTGACCTAGAGCATAACATCATGAACGGTTTTATATACAAATCCCAGCAAAATTGCCACCAAGTTTAAAGTCAATCTGAAGGACTGTTTTGCAGAAGAAGTCAAAACTGTGAATAAATATTTGACTGCCCATTGACTTGCATAGAGAGGTGCCTTTACCGGTAAGTACCCGAATTGAAAAAAAAAAAAAATGTGAAAAAAGGGGAATCCACAGCATTGCCTCCTAGTGAACAACTTTGTTTGACCCTTCCAAGAAGAACAGATCCACCAAGTTTCAGCTTTATCTGAGAAACCATTCTGGAGAAGCCGAAAATAGCCATAACACACCAAAAAATACCGTTCAAAGAACGCAGTACCTTTTGGCCGCCTTCAATCTATTTTGCTGTAAGTGAATAGGAATAGTGTCCCAAAGTATCAGGTATAGCTACCTGCACAAATACTACTATTGTACACTTGACCTTTGACCTCAAAAACATCAGGTCAAATATAGAGGTATACCCATGACTTTTAATAGCCTTCTAGATCATCCTGTGTTGCTTCTTTTGTTTTTAAGATTTAGATTTCTAGATGCACGTCACCCAGCAAACTTGTGACCCCTGTGTTACCTTGAAAATTAGGTCAAGGTCAATTATGCTTGCAGTGGTGTACTATCATGTGCAATTTGAAAGTCCTGTCTCAAAAGCTTCTGAAGTTATAGTGCAGTGCTAGAAATAAGGAAAAATTTTCACTTGTCCGCCAACCAAGTGGAATCTTATTCTAATTGAACTGTATGTAAATTTTGGACAAGTGCATTGCCAACTTTACTTGTCCGTCACAAGTTTCACTTAGTACGGACAAGCGGATAAGCCCTATTTCTAGCCCTGTAGTGGTAAACAAAATTTCAATGAATAGGTCACTGTGACCCAGATACTAGACCTAGTGACCTACTTTTGATTCATGACACATTTTTGGTTATGATACATGTGTGTATAAAATTTCATGTAACTGACTTAAAAACTTCCTTACTTATACCAATACCACCATTGGGCACTTGACCTTTGATCTCAAAAAGTAGATTAAATATACAGCTATGACCTCGATTTTCAATAGGCTTTTAGATCACTCTATGAAGCTTCTTGTGTGTAAGATTTAGATTGCTAGATGCAGGCTTTCAATAGTTGGAGCGGTAACGTTGCTTAGCACGTGACCACTGCGTGACCTTGAGAATTATGTCAAGGTCAACTATGCTTGCACACAAAGTAGGCCATAAAGGAGTGTACTATCATGTGCAATTTGAAAGTCTTCTCTAAAAAATTTCTGAAGTTATGGCGGTAAAACCATACCAGGATGGACAGACAGATGGACGGCGCCGGGTACGACAATACCCGTCGGCCTCATAAGGCCGAAGGGTAAAAACCATAAAAAAAAAAAAAAAAGGAAAAATATCCCAGCGGCACCTGGTAAATATTTATTGATATTCCTATCAAATTTTGCGGCTATTCCTAAAATACTTTATGAGGTACACATGGCACAAGTTTGACAAGAACCAATACTCATTTTCCTGGAATTGTCACTTTCACTCAGGGATGGTTTAACATTATCATCATTTTTGAATTAGTACTTAGGGTACTAAATTTCATGACCCCCTCCCTGTCCCAAGTTTACTACTTTTAAAATGATGATTTTCCTGAAAAATCAATACCATAATTGGACAAAATACTCTAAAATTGGCCATCATTTTCAATATTCTGCAAAGGGTACAGACCCATTAAATCCCCTCCCTCCTTGCATACTGCAACTAACTACTAATTAAAAAATGATAAAAATGTTGAACCATCCCTTAGTTAGTTAATGATTATAAACAGAGGATAATTAATCTAAGAGACAAACAAAACACCAGGGGTTCATCTTCACATATTGATTAATGTTCCTATCAAGTTTAATAGCTGTACCTCAAACACTTTGTGAAATACACAACACACGTTTGACATCAGCCAACATTTCACTGAACAGACATCTTCACTAAGTTAATTAACGAAAAATAAACACTGTGACTGGTAAATTAATCCAAGAAGCAAATAAAACCCCAGCCTGTGCACATCTTTACAGACAGTGGTACCTGCTCTAAGGACCACCATTCATGAAACACACCACTAGTTTTTAAGACTGCCATTTCAAGACACTGGCCTTGAATTTTTTTGCTAACTTACCTGCAGTGAAGACCACCTGTCATATGTGACCACTCTTGTCTGGCATTAAGAGTGGTCTTAAATAGCAGATACCACTGTATTGATAAATTAATCTATCAGGTTTCATAGAAATATATAAAAAACTTCTTGAGACATGCGCAACCCAAATCTGACAAGTTCAACATCGAATTGATCAACACTTTCACTAATTAATGATTAATTATCACAGGATGATTAATCCATGAGACAAACAAAACCCCAGATGCACATCATCATATACTGATTAATGTTCCCACCAAGTTTCATAGGTGTAACTCAAATACTTTATCGAGATCATAGATGTGACACAAATCGGACAAGTCGAAGGTCCAATCAACATTTTACCTAAGTTGATTACTGATTAACACAGCATAATTAATCCAAGAGACAAACAAAACCTGGGTGCAAACCTTCATATATTAACTCATTCCACCCTGATAGAAGACTGAGTCAACAGCTTTCCTTGGCGCGCTCTGGGCGCATTGCGCCCAGAGCGCGCCAAGGAAAGCTGTTGACCATGGGCATATAATTTGGAATGATCTTCCATGCAAGTTTCATCCAAAATTTTGAAAAATAATCCCTAAATTAGTAAAATACAATGAGCAGACGACATTTAGATATTAGCGGGAAAAAGCGTCATCAGGGTGGAATGAGTTAATAGATGTTTCCACCAAGTTTCATGGTTGAACCTCAAATACTTTTTGAGATACCTGCAACACAAATGTGACAAGTCTAACGTTGAATCAAGATTTTCCCTAAGTAATGATTAATTAGCACAAGCCAATAAATCTCACAGAGAAACAAAACCCCAGGCGCACATCGTCATATACTGATAAATGTTTCCACAAAGTTTCATGGTTGAACCTCAAATACTTCTTGAGATACATGGGACACAAATCTGACAAGTCCAACATTGAATCAACATTTTCCGTAATCTAATTAATGATTAAGTAAGACTGTATAAGTAACCCCAGCAACAAACAAAACCCCAGGTGCACACCTTCCTATATTGATAGATGTTTCCACAAAGTTTCATGGTTGCACCTCAAATGCTTTTGGAGATATTCGCGACACAATGTCGGATGGAAGTATGGACATCTCTAGTATGATACACTTATAAATGTAGAAAAACATGACCCATATTCATAAATATCAAACCCAACAATAACAGCAAAGAGATTCCAGAGTTACCAAAGCATCAACATTCATCTTCCAATACCAATGTGAAGAAACAAATTTCACTCCTGACTTGAGTCAGGCAATCACCCACAAAAGGTAACTGGTGGTTTTAAACCGGTCCTCTCAACCTTTGAAATATTCTTCATTAAATACAGACTATAGGACGGACACGGGCAAATCTACATGCACCCCCCCCCCCGGGGGCATAACAAAACCCCAGGTGCACACTTTCATATATATTGATAGATGTTTCCACAAAGTTGCATGGTTAAAGCTCATACCTTTTTAGATACATGCGACATAAATGTGTCAAGTCTGACGTTGAATCAACATTTTTGCTACGTTAATGAATAATTAAGACGGTATAATCAACCCAAGAAACGAACAAAACCCCAGGGGCATGCCTTCATATATTGATAGATGTTTCTACAAAGTTTCATGGTTGTACCTCAAATGCTTTTAGAGATATGCGCGACACAAAAGGGTCAATTTTAATGTTGGACGGAAGAACGGACGGACCAGGGCAAATATATATGCCCCTCCCTCCTGGTGGGGGCATAAATATTTTAAAGTCACTGCAGTGTGCCCATTTGAACAAGCTTGATCTAGAGACCCACACAAGGTACATTTCCAGCAAGTTTGAGGTGAATCTGACCAGCGGTTTTGGCGAGGAAGTGGAAAATGTGAATTGTGGATCCCGACGGATGGACAGACGAAGGATGCCTAACCACCACATAAACTCAGCTGACTTGCTTTGTTAAGAAAATAGACGGTAACATTTGAAACTAAATTGGAAGCCACCTTTTGAGAATTTTTTTTTCAAAGTAAGAAAATTTGCTCTGAAAAATTTTTTTGAGTCGCGTGCCGTCATTTTTGATGAGTTGGTCGCAAATGCCAAACAAACAAAATTTTATTTTAGGCCTTAGAATTTCAAATTCAGCTTAATTTGAGTAATGGTTCTGGAGAAGCAATCAAAAATAGCAAAAACACTCAAAAAACCATTATGAAAAAGGAAAAAATTACAGGGCCACCTGGTGAACAAATTAAGAACTACGAGTCCCCACAAGTGTTCCTGTTATATGAAAGCAACTGGGTGAGCGGTTGTGGAGAAGAAATATTTTCATGATTTGCCCCACAAAAAAGAACAAAAAAATTAACTAGAAAAGAAAGATTTGCTTGAAAGCAAATCTGTCTCTGTGTGTGGACCGAGTTATTAAAGAGTTATAAATTACAGATATTGTAACATTGCACATTTTTGTAATTCACATGTCACCTCTAAAGGTCAAAGGTGAAGGTCATTCGGACCTTTGAAATATTTATCCAGCCATAACAAGGTCAATTTTCATCCAATTTTAATCATGTTGAGCTCAAATTGTATATATTGTAACACTGCACATTTTTGTAATGTAAATGTGATCTCCAGAGGTCAAAGGTCAAGGTCATTTTGTCGTTTGAAATTTTCATCTGGTCATATCTTGGCCAATTATCATCGAATTTTGATCATGTTGGACACAAATTGTAGCTACATATGGGCACTTGTCTATGTCAGCAGGTGGGATTTTTTTTTTCATTTACATTTGACCTCTAAAGGTCAAGGTCATTTTGCATCTTGAATGTTTCATCTAGCCATAATTTGGTCACTTTCCATCCAATTTTACTTATGTTGGACTTGAATTGTAAGTGTTGCAACACTGCATATTTTTGTAATTGTGCAAATTTTTCACACACAGATTTGCTTTTGACAAGCAAATCTTTCTTTTCTAGTTCTAGCCTGTGGCTCCTTTCAGTAGGCTGAATTTCTCTGCGTTTCTCCCTTCCTGACCCTACACATTCCCCCTCATACTGAAAACGAACAACTTAAACTGGGATCCAGCTTACTCTCTACGTCACTACTGTTCATGCTTTCTCTATCATTATCGGCCCAGTATCATATGGACTTCCCACCCTGAGGCTGACGTCATGACCCAGAGGACGCTTGATAGCCAACAGGCACGAACTTGTCAACTTCAGGCCCGTCATGGGCAACAAAATTCTTTCGCAAATAAAGTTATTTTTCTGTGCGAATATGGCAAATTTTCTTCACAAAAGTGCTATAACACTCCCAAGTCCTTTAATTTGAACAAAAATAAATCTTTTTGCTTTTGGGACCCTTAACTCCAGGGTTGGGAGTCAGTCATAGGCAGTCCCAAACTCTTAGTCACACATTGGCAGGATTTACTGAACTATTACATGTTACAAACTCGATTCATTCTTTTGAAACATAAGCTTAGAGTTGACAACTAAATAGCATTTGATTTTTTGGAAACTTTCATTGTGAGGAGCAGGTATCATCATGGAGTTTGTTTAACATTTCTGTTACAGGATGTCTATTGTCACAGCACTTGTTAGGAAGAGTATTCAATACCCTAGGTTTATTCAGGTGTCTAGCTGTTTTGTTTATTTAATAATCACTGAGACTGAATATATAGCTCCAGTTTGTTTCTACCTCAGTTATACAGTGGCAGGTAGTTGGACTAATTAATATGCCCTATCCAGCTATAAAAGGGTACATTATTGTTCAGGAGTAAGTCAAATTATTCTTACCTGACATTGTTCTATACCATTTAGCAGTTATGTTTGGTTTCAAAGGTATTTTGTATTCATATTGAAGCTTTGCATTTATAAGCAAAATTTCACTTATTTGTTTATTCATCATTTGCCATGTTCATATTTATTCACTATTATGTGGGTTGTCTTTGCTGAATATTTAGCTCAGACAAGGAGCTCCTGCACAGAAACATGTATGGGTACAGGCTCCAAAACATATTCTGAGTAGTCACCATTGAAGACCCTTAAATTTGGGCCAATACAACCTGTGTCAAAATTCTACAGAAGAACGTGACAATAGTACTGCCATGTGTACACAGGTTCGGCAGTGACAGGGTAACTTATGGAGTGTTATGAGTTTGGACCATAGAATAGGGTAATGAATACCAGGAAGTGGAAATATGTGTTGGGGGGGGGGAGGGGGGCCCTTTGGAAATATGCCATTTCTCTTTAGTTTAAGTGCTACCCCCGCATAATCAGTATCTGTTTCTAGTTGTATATGAATATATGTTAACTTCTGTTATTTTCTGATTTTGCAAATAAAAATCAATACCAAATAACCTTGTATTTTATGTGCCATTCTTAAAATATACATGTGTTAGCGAAAAAGAGAAACTCAGCACTTATGCAAAATGTGACATCGCCACCCTTTCTGAGGTTGACATGCTACGATGCAAAGCGCGCTTATGAGATGTCACCAACAAATCCAAGGCCTCTTGGTTCCTTCGCTGAAAAATGAACAGGCACTGAACCAAAAAGTGCAGACGCTGACTCCATCAATTGTGCAATTAGTGCTATTTTCAGCAATCCCTCCCAGCCCTTACCGATACCTTTCAAAATTTTCAGGATAAACCCTGAAATTTATCGCATTGCAGCTTACACAGCACATTGTCGGATTTAATTTCCAACTTTGTATTTTGGGCCAATGTTACCTGTTAAACCCACAAGTTAATAAAATCAGGGAGGAGTAACATGTTGCCATTGTTGGCAGCTCCCTGGTTTAAGAAAGTAAGTGGTTAAACTCGCAAAAACAATAAACCATGGCTGCTATATAAAAAATTCCACAGCACAAATCAATGCCTTTTTATCGCAACTACGTAATTTGGTTGTTGCATTTTGGAAATAAACTCTTCATATCCACGCTCCTTCCAACGCCGACGAGCCAAGTGGCAAACCCCTTGTGACTGTGAAGTGTGATCAATCTTGTGCAGTGCATGTGCTCAATTATCCACCTAGCGGGCATACGGAAAATTGACCTTGAACTTAGGCAGGGCGAAAGAACGCATGCAGATTTCTGGCAGTTGGACCTATAAGATTATTGTGCTCTAAACATATTTCATGGCTTAAAAGACGTTCTCACACAAGTGATGCCACTCGCACACCACGAATAACTAGAAACATCGACGGTCCGAGGACTCACCATTCACGGTGGCCCCATCTCGGGAACCTTCACCGGCAGCGCCAGCATCAGCGTTCGACCCCGATGGCCCACTTCGGGCTGCTCCTTCGACACCATCACTTGCCTTACTGACTTCGAACTTAGGCATGCCTCGTCGCACATTGATGAAGCAACTGAAATTAAATTCTGACTACTCCAGTGTCGGTGTATTTATGTGTTCAGAATAGTCCAGCATTTTCTACAACTTCGTCTTTGCTCAGTCTGCAGATTGCAACCACATGCCATATCGAAGTTTACGCGAACAGATTAGTCTATTATCACTAAGGGTAGCGAGTATAAAACTCAATTGCTGAAAATGTAGTATATTGTTATTTACTGTGGTTCACGTAGTTATTAAGTTTGTATTGAGCCTTTGTATTTATTTTAAATGGTATTTTGCTGATTGTACCGCTTATGAAAAAGTATGGGGTAATTCAAGGCAGTCGATATCCTTTCACCCCTTGAATCACTCATTGTTGGCATATCCCGGCCTCGTTGTGGAATTGTATAGCGGGAAATCATGACTTGTCATTCGGTGTATGCATGTACATGAAGTTCTGCCAAATAAATGTTTCAGTGCTGTATGTTTTTCTTTTCTTTCTTTTTTTCTCTAGTTTTACATTTACTATGCGTTATGGTTGATTAAGTCTGTCTCCAGTACTCTCACAAATATAAACGTGCGCGATTTCAGTTGCACCTCAGGTCTGCCGTTCACTGTGACCCGACCGTGTCACTGTCACCACCAGTGTCCGTTTCAAGTTCAACTTTCACATCGATATTGTCAGGGATCATGATGTGCGGTACCACGCGTTATGAGTTCCACGACCATAGTAAACGTTTTGCACAAATACTACTCCTTACATCTCTCTACTATCCCTTACCGTCCTATGGCAATATGATACTATGGATATTATTAGTTCATAGTTTACAGTTTCAAGTTGGTCAGGCCAAATTTGGAAACTTGGAAATTTTCAAGTAAATTTCTGTATATTAACATAGTTGATGACACCTCTGATTTAAATGTTGGTCCGACCAATCGGACCCCTAGGCTACGGCCTTGGTTCATTGGCTTAGTTCATTCAGATTTATGATTTATTTGTGTGATATAAATTGCACATAGAGTAGGCCTATAGGCTATACTAGTTGATGTACCTAGTATTATCGATATGTTCCTATTGTCGATAGGCCAGGGTGGGCAAAAACACTGTTATTATACTTGCTAATCTATCTTTATGTGTGAATCGTGATGAGTGGCCGCTCTATAAACTGTGAAATTTTGTGCAACGATGTCTAGCTCCGTTCCCCGACGCCTCCGTTACGACTACGACTCGTACGAGGGTGTAATTCAGGCCTGCAGCAAGGGGGGGGGGGGGGGAGGGGCGGGTTGATCGACACCCCCCATCAGCGCTACAAGGTCCAATAATATTCCCTCCCCGCCACCACCACCACCACAAAAAAAAAAAAAAATAAATAAATAAAGAAAAACAAAAACAAACAAAAAACGGAAAGGAAGGAGGAAGGAATCTCTTTAAAACACGTTAATAATTATTCTCTGCATAAGGTCCGTACAATAATTAATTCAAACAAGAGTACTCTACTTGTTGTGGTTTGATTATAACACATTAGAGAACGAAAATAAAATCCATTTTACAATATTCACGTTTTTTCCCCAGTAGCCTATGTCAAGACCTGTTTAAATTAAGGTCCATGTTCGCATAACACTCTTCCTATTGGAAAGCATACTAGTGACTAAAATATCCCACCTATGAAAGAAAAAAGGTGGACCTTTTAACTTGTTTTCAACAGTTCTTCTTGGACCTTTATTTCATATATTGCCGTTTTGTTAATTCATCAAATCTAGCTTTAGAAATGCTCTTTGAGACAGAACTGAATAATAACCTTTCGTTTACTGAAAGAATGGAAAAGAGCTCATTTTGTATTGAATATATTTATTATATCAAAACTTGGTTCTTTGATACTGGACCTCAAAGTTTTATGTCAAAACTTGCTTCAGCAATACTGGACCTTTTTAACCTTAATATATCCAACATTGGACCTTTCCAATATGTTAAGAGCAACTTCAGGTCCACATTTAGCGTCACTTTCATTGAAGCAGCATATTTCCCAGTTAACAATGGGAGTTGGCCCAATGCTGGGCCATTCATGCCAACGTTGTGCCAATGTTGGGCCAACCTTTAATGCTAGCTGGCTTGAATGTCGGTCTGACTGGAAGACTGCCGTTAAAAGATGAAAATAAACAATATAATGATGAATAAACTAAACGAAAAAAAGCAAAACACAACAAAAACAAAACAAAGAGGAAATAAATCACATAGAAGTAAACAAAAAGGTTTGGATATACCGAGAAAAAACCACAGAGCATTTAAATTCAAAAAGTGCATTTTTACCTTTTATTATATTAATGTTTTTTTAAATAGGTCTATGTACAAATAGCTGTCAGCTTTGAAAAAGGTCCACGTTTGTGCAGTACGTTTTTCTAATAATTAACAAAGATGAGTTCACAATGTATCTCATTATAGCATACCTGGTAAAGTAATAAAAGCGTTACGAGAGTTTTAACGCTGTATCACCGTAAAGACTCCTGTTTTAAGGCAGTCGAGTTACGCCCCGGAAAACCACAAAGACTAGTTTAAATGTAATCAAGGAGGCAGCACATGTAGCCTCCTCGATGTAATCGAGCTATATGCCCCGGAAAACTAAGTCCACTGTCCGGCACCATGAAGTTAAAAATTCACACATGCATGCATCATCAGATCATAAACATTGTAAATGTATGACCCTTTCCCGTCGATTGGTGACCCAAATCTGGTTTGATCTGAAATTACGATGTGACATCGGTATGCAAAAGTGAAAATAACTTGATTGATATACTTTATTTCTTTAAAGAGGATTAGAAAAGTAGCCAAAGACTAATACAAATTCTTCTCCTCGTGTAAATACAAAATATATACAAATATAACCGCACATAGAGTAATGTAAAGAGGAAAAAAGTGTAAAAGACAATAAGATACAACATAAAATGACAAAATACACAGTTATATATCCTAACACATGGGATCACAATATAATACAACTACAAGATCGCAAACTGCCATAATACTGGAGAGTCGGACACATAGGACAGAAAAATAATGATAAGCCACAGATAATTGAACATATGTGGGTATATGTATATATATATATATATATATACAATGGACGCTAATGTGCACACACCACAGATGACGACTGAAGGGGAGGAACTAGTCCGAGTAAAGAACCAGGGTTACTGTTTGGCGCGGCCGAAACACGATGGCGGCATGCCCACACTGCCACCGTGGAGCCATCATTGCGCCCTACAGCTCGGGTGTTCTTTCCCCGCCTTGTCATTGTCAGCCACCTGCAGCGTGCTAATACTATTTGTAATATAAAGGACTATTTAGCTGATATATACATGAGCATACTTATGACATAATTTCATGGTCTACAATATATTAATACAATGTGACTAACCAGTGTCATCAGTGTCATCTCCCCTCAAGAACTTTTTGAATCTTAAAGTGGTCATTATGTATTGACCTGACGCGTCCAT
This sequence comes from Hermodice carunculata, assembly GCA_964020975.1. Taxonomy (NCBI): domain Eukaryota; kingdom Metazoa; phylum Annelida; class Polychaeta; order Eunicida; family Amphinomidae; genus Hermodice; species Hermodice carunculata. Next base: position 117,334,685 of record OZ026612.1, read on the forward strand.
TAAAGAACAGTTGCTGAGGAATATAGCAGATGGGGTACCGAATAGAAGTAAATTGATTTTCTCGGTTTGACGTGAAGTTTCAAAAATATTACCTGTGTTACCAGTGGCAAGAATTTCAGAGACCCTTGTCAGAAGAACTTGTCTATGAGTGTTGTAAAATGGACATTGCAGCATATAATGAATAATAGTTTCGGCCCGAAAGCCACAAGAGCAAGCTGGAGAGTCACATAGGTTTCGCGAATAAACATGAGCATTAACAGCACTGAAGTCAACTCTCAGACGATTTAACAAAATATTGAGCTCCCGAGGTCCGTGTCTTAAGTGAGCGAGTCCGGATGGAAAATAACTTGTTACCGGTTCAACCATATTCTGTACCATTTTAATTGAATTGTTCCTAACACGTGTGCCTAAAAAGCGGCCCACATATTTTCTTTATTTGTGTTTGTTTTGGAATTTCAAGGTTGAATCTGACAAACCCACAATGTACAGTGGTATCAACTTTGAAGCACTGTAATATTACTGCAAAACAAGCACTGATAAAAACTAGGAAACATGATTTGCTGCATAGCAAATCAGTGTGTGTGTCTTCACAGCATATTGGTATGGCAATGTACAACTATTCCATGACACAGGGGCAGAAGTTGGAATGGCGTTTCTATCTTTTAAAATTTAGATTTAAAATTTCTGATGGTGCTATTTAGCATAATTTTAAATTGGTACACAACTTTTATTAAAAAATAAGCGAAGATATAAAAAAAAAAAAAAAAAGACAACCTTTAGAGTATGGTAAGCCAGTGTAGCGAGAAGGTCCAAAAATTTGGAACGCAGACACCCCCATTATCAAAATATGGCTACGGGCGTGTTATTGCCGGTAAACGCATATTTGGGTTCCTTACGCTAAGTAAAAAGCATACTTTTCAGAGAACGCACACATTTTACATTTTGATAATCGCAGAGACCCTAGCTTTTTAGATTTTTCAAAAAACTATTTCATGTTGACTCATACAGAAAATGTTTGCCCTGCTGACCCACTCCGAATTTTATCTGTGTGGAGTTTTCAGTTGCTATATCGAGTAGAGAAATGTTGTTTTTACAAGCTCGTCACCAGAATTGAAAGGACGTCTTGCTCAGACCACCTGCATTCGTCAAGAAAAGACAACGTTGTTTAGATTTTGCCATGGAAGTACAGCTTAGAAGTTGAAGTCTCTGATTTATAACAATAATTTTCCTATCTATGATCAGGGACGTACGGCTTAGCCTATCGAGAACACAGGCGCTCGTAACGTTCAGTCAGTCAAGCTTTCGTGCTAATATACGCGGGGGGGGGGGAGGGGGAGGGGGAGGAGTGGACGAAGAGGGTGGACCTGGGACATCTATGCGTTCAATAACCCACATAGGGCCATATCTGCGATAAAATATTGTGTATTCATCTGTGCAGTCAATTATTTGTGCTAGTAAGATGGTGACGGATGGGCCTAAAACCACAATCTCGTCACATGGAGCTCCTATATCTAGTCAGATGGTGACGGATGGGCCTAAAACCACAACGTCGTCACATGTAGCTCCTATATAGGAGCTCCATGTGACGACGTTCGCATATAAACTGACTATACAAGAGATAAATATAAATTATCCAGCTGTTCACATATCAAAGTAATAATTGTCATTCCCGTTTTTTTTTAAATAGTTTACATTCGAGGCTAATACAATATGGTTAGGTAAGCTATCCCATAAACATATTATTCTATTGCTTAAGAAATACTTCCAAGGTATTGTATTTACATCTCTTGACCTCCAATGTCTAAGGACATACCCGTAACCATGGGTAATTTCTCAGTTGGAAAGACTCATTATAAGCAATAGCTTCCAGTCCATTCATTATATTGTTTTCTTCAATGAGATCTCCCCAATCCCGTCTTTCTTCAGAGGTGGTAATCTTAAGTTCCTTCAGCCTCTCGCTGTATGGTAAGTTTGAAATTTCAGGGACCAGTTGCGCAGCCCTCCTTTGTACCTTTTCCAAGGTAGTCTTGTCCTTTTTAGGTAGGGTGCCCAAGCCTGTACACAATACTCTAACTGTGACCTTACATCCGCTTTATCCAATATTAAGAATGATTCTTTCGACAAAAAATGAAAAGGTTCTCCTTATAATGCCCAAAACACTTAGTTTAGTTTAAACATATTTATTTCATGTGGATAGCCCTACAGTACAATCAGTTGACTAATAAAATGGGTTCTCCAGAACACGGAAACGCACAGAAGTATATACAAAACAAACAGGACAATACAAAAGTTACCAGAGTAGGATATCAGCATACCATCATGTTGTCAATACCAAACTAATTATGATACAATATTATACAAGATTTCAAAAAAACATTTCGCTTTTGCAGCTATTTTACCAATATGCAGAGAAAGTTAAAGCATCTGATATTAAAATTGCTAGGTCTTTCTCCTCTCTTACTGTACCTAACACCTCATCATCCATAGTATATTCCAAATTAAGATTGTTTTTACCTTCATGCATGACCTTACATTTATCTTTGTTGAACCCTAAGAACCACTCTTCTGACCACAATAGCAATTTTGTCAGATCATCTTGAATAAAATGACGGTCTAACAGTGGGAGGGCCGGATGGTTCAGTTTAGTATCATCAGTGTAAAATCTTACATTTTGTGTTAATGGAAGCCGGTATGTCGTTAATATACAAAATAAAGAGAACTGGTACAAGGACGGATCCTTGGGGTACCCCCATTGGTTATTTTGGCCAATTTGGATTTAACACCTTGAATCACTACTTGTTGTTTTCTGTCCCTAAAAAATCGTCGATCCATGTAAATAAATTGTCTCACCCCCCCCCCCCATTTCTGGAGCTTGTAAATCAACCTTGCATGTGGTATAATATCGAACGCTTTTCTAAAATCTAAGTACAGAATATCAAACGATTTACCCTCTTTATATTACGAGTCCATTCTTCTAGGGTGGGTAATGAATTGGTAAGACAAGACCTGGCTTTTCTAAAAGCTGACTATTATAGACATATGAAATCCGTTCGACAGTTTGGACCTATCTAACGACCCGTATCAAGTTCCGGTAACAACCCCCCCCCCTTCAGAGTTACCAAGTGATTCTGTATCAAAATCTGGAGGAAATTCAAGGAAAATGCTCCCATTTCGTTAGATTCTAAAAGTTCCATTTCCTTATAATGGCAAAAATTATTTTGAAAAATCGGAAGCCTCTAATATTTTGTAAGTTAACTGTAAACGAAAAATTTTGTAGATCTACCGAAAAATTGGTAGTTTTGGAACCTCTGCCAGGGCCGTAAAACGGTAAATTGCATTTTGTCTTTAAAAAACAAAACAAAACAGAAAAAAAAACAAACAAACAAAAAAACAAAAAAACAAAAAAAGAGGAGCGTAAATTGAGCAAGATGGGGGAGGGGGGATGGTAATCATGTTGCGGTAATAGGCCCCACCTATATGAATCCTTTTGTTTTCGCTTGGCAACCCCTTTTGATTCAGTAGTAAGTTCAAAGCACTTTTCGAGAGACTTAAATTACGCCTAGGTCTGCGCGGGAGAATAAAACACGCTATAAAGACTTGAAAACTAATGAATCCATTCCTGGCCCATCACTCGAGCAGCCAGGGGTATCGTCAAAATTAAGTTCAAACTACGACGAGAGAGGTGTGAAGTTTGGGTCGCCCGGCGGATTGGAATTTGCTCAACCGTACGAGAGAGAGAGAGAGAGAGAGAGAGAGAGAGAGAGAGAGAGAGAGAGAGAGAGAGAGAGAGAGAGAGAGAGAGAGAGAGAGAGAGAGAGAGAGAGAGAGAGAGAGAGAGAGAGAGAGAGAGAGAGAGAGAGAGAGAGAGAGAGAGAGAGAGAGAGAGAGAGTATGTTTACTTGTCATATGCCACATTTGCATAAAGTAAAATTCTTCATCCTTTTGCTTCATAATCGATTGATAGGGCTGTACCATAAACCTATACATATATGTTAGTTTGGCACCTCTCTGCATAATAGTTTAAAAGATATTCAAAATTCAAATTTTTTACATGTGCCTAATATGCATAAATTAAAATCCTACAACTTTGCTTCACTGTTCAATGGATATGGCTATATCACAAACCCATAAATTAAAGTTGGTTTGGCATCTCTATCTATAATAGTTTTGAAGATATTCATGATTTAAACATTGTATATGTACCTAATTTGCTTTAATTAAAATTCTACAACTTTGCTTCACGCTCACTGCATAGCGCTGTATCACAAAAGTATAAACTCGAGTTGGTTTGGCATCTGTATCTGTAACAGTTTTGAATATATTCATGATTTAAGTTTTATATGTGTGCCTAATTTGCATAAATTAAAATCCTACAACTTTGCTTTGCAGCTAAATGGATAGGGCTGTATCATAAACCTATGAATTACAGTTAGAATGTTCTCTCTATCTGTGATAGTTTGGAAGATATGAAGCTTTTACAATTTTATTTGCCTCTAATTTGCATAATTATGAACAGCATGATAATTGAATCCCCAGGTGGACAATTTCAGTGGCAGATGAATCCATGTGCCAAATATGGTAATAGCAGGTAGAGCAGTTTCTGAGATTCCACATGGACAAATTTGGGTGCCATGGAAAGAAAGATACTAGAAAAGAAGATTTGTTTCACAGCAAATCTGTCTGGGTGCCTTCAAAATGAGAACAGTTTGAACTGTCACACTTTGCCATTGTTCAACATAATCTCAATTTTTGATTGGATGTGGTTATGTCACAAACTTATAAACTGAAGTTAGAATAACACCACTATTTAAAATAATTTTGAAGCTGTTCAAGATCTTAATTTTATGTATTTGCCTGATTTGCAAAAAATGTAAAGCCTACAACTTTGGTTAATGGTTCGTTGGATGTAGTTATGTCACAAACCTGCAAATTGAAGTTAAAATGAAACCTCAATGTATAATAGTTTTGAAGTTATTCAACATTTAGATTTTGTGTATTTGCTCTTTTTGTATAAATTAAATTCCTACAACTTTGGTTCATCGTTCATTGGATGCACCAAACGTACATATTGAAATTGGAATGACACCTCTATCTATAATATTTTTGAAGCTATTCAAGATTTAAAATTTGCATATTCACCTTATTTGCATAAATTAAAATTTTACAACTTTGGTTCAACTGAAGTCGGAATGGTATCTCTATATATAATAGCTTTCTATTTGTTCAAAATTTAAATTTGTGTTTTCACTTAATTTGAATCATACGGATACAATATTTTTTCAGTCTCATGGATGATATTTGTATCCACTGGCATCTCCAGGTTAAGGATCAGAGCTTGCCAAAATGTAGACTTACACTGTTGTCAACGCAAAAAAAAAAAAATGTGAATAATACTGATGAACCAACTTGAACGAAATAAATGCAGCCATTATGTTGTCTCAGTCACATTAAATGTGCTCACCGGAATGAGTAGGGGCGGACTAGGACCAGTAGAAATTTTGAAGCATGCACTGGCCCTGCCATGCTCTAAAAGTTTGGGACTTGTCTCACCCTGTATGCTATAGCCTAAAAGGAAATATGAAAGCTAACGGGAAAGCCCAGTTAAGTGAATTTTGTGTGTCTCAGATATCGAATTGTCCATGTGCAAAAAGAGTCCCAAATGCCAGGAAAACGCGTCTGAGAGTATCGATTTTTAAAAAATTTCTGGACCCCTCGCTGTGAGCTTCGTACTTTCGGCACTCGCAATTCGGACACCCCCCCCCCCCCCATTAAAAAGCCTAGATCTGCCCCTGAACTAATCTCTAGCATAAATCAGGAGAAGTGTCTAAGCTTTGAAAAAGAAGCAACAATTTAAGGACAAATTTAATTTGAAATATGTACATATAAATTTTAATCATTTCAAGTCGTCAGTCATCATTAGATTACATTAAAATCAACGTATCACCATGTTCCTGACAGTTAAAATATTTGGGAAGAAGCTCGATTTGTCACATGTTTGTATCTGTTGTCGTGGGAAAATGTTGAAATGTAAATATTTTTGGCTGAAAGGTCGATATCGCCTTCCCCCCCACCGCCCCCACTGTAATTCTGTTTTGAACATATTCAAGAGCAAGTGGCCATACATATTCCACAAAGAAATTTTATTAAAAAAAATAATCTCAAAAACATCTCATGAACAAGGCTTGTGAGAGTGAATTGCTGCACGATTTTCATTTTAACATAGTGTTTTTGCATTTTTACCTAAATAGCTGAGCGTACACACATATGATGAGTGCCACATAAATCTGACAAAGTAATACACAAACAAGCAAATAAAGTTTAGTGTAATCAAACACATTATATTACAAGTAACATTTATGTATAGCTCCTCAGTGATTATTCAGCCTGCAGTCGCAACAGAAAGGACCATATTCCCTGGGTCACCTCTTCTTCTTCTTCTTCTTCTTCTTCTTCTTCTTCTTCTTCTTCTTCTTCTTCTTCTTCTTCTTCTTCTTCTTCTTCTTCTTCTTCTTCTTCTTCTTCTTCTTCTTCTTCTTCTTCTTCTTCTTCTTCTTCTTCTTCTTCTTCTTCTCCTTCTCCTTCTCCTTCTCCTTCTCCTTCTCCTTCTCCTTCTCCTTCTCCTTCTCCTTCTCCTTCTTCTTCTTCTTCTTCTTCTTCTTCTTCTTCTTCTTCTTCTTCTTCTTCTTCTTCTTCTTCTTCTTCTTCTTCTTCTTCTTCTTTCGTTTAAACGTCATAATCTGTTGGTCAATGAGCTACTTTCGCAATATACATGTACATGTACTTCTTTGAGCATAGTTGGAGCATCAGACAGCTGTTCTTACCAAATGAAACGCTAAACATAAGTGATGGGTCCCACGCTTAACCAGTCTCATTTTCTCATTTCTATCATAAAGCGTTGAATTTTACACAATGGATGTAAGAACAGCCAATATCTGTATCCCTGAACACAACATCATGGTCGGTTTTGTCCTTTAGCCCATCTGTAAATGTAAACAATACAGAAATACTGTGGATCTGAAAAGAATCCTAATGTGCAGGCCTGCAGGTTATAACTTGGATAATCATAATTGGAGGCACTGTGAACGTTTGCATTACTCTGTGAAGCTACAAGTCGTTCAAAAACCGAAAAAAGATGACTTCCATGGAAATGTGCTAGCCACAGCTCGTGTCTAGGAAAACGTTTGACACGGAGCGTGTTTTTCCATACCAAACTATCAGTGAGGCACTCCTCTTTTTAGTTCAGGAGCCGGGGTGGATGTAGAACAGGAGCTACTCTCCTCAGGCTGGATTCTTTATATTTTTTGAAAGAAAACACCTGGTGGTTATAAAAGTTGCGGGGGGGATTTTAAAATTGGATTGTAGATCATGAAATGATAAGGGCCAGAGGTCACAAGTCAATCATTTAAGAAGAGGCCTGTGGGCCTAATGCTCCGCTGGCACAGTGGCTATATTGCACCTATATCTGCATTTCAAAGTTGCAAGTCCTCAAGTGGCTTCTGAACATTATAAAGCTTTTGTGCTTTTAGTGTCTTATTGGTCCACTAGATGGCACTTCGCTCCACATGTAATCATAGCTTATTTGTGCAATTCCTTTGATGGATATTGTTGCATGTGCCAAGACAACAATAAGTGGGTCCTTCATTTTATGTCCTCAGTGACCTTGGGACAGAAGATCAAGGTCACTCAGATGATGTAATAGAAGAGGTCCATAGGCCTGGTGCTGTCCTGACATTGCCATTGATGTCCAAGCTGCACCCTCCCATTACAAAATGACCTCTTTTAAATTTACAGGCATGGTCACCTCACAAAAATAGGTCAAGGTCACTGATATTATATAACATTCTACCATTGGATATGGCCTATCTATCCTATAAATTTGGGAAGTCGAATCCAATTACTTTTCAAGATATGGAATTTTATACCTTAAAACACATAATTTCAGTCAAATTACAGGTGGCGCCACTAGTATCATTAGTAACGTAAATTTTGACCTCTCACCCAATCCAACCAAATTCCGTAAAGATCTGCCAAAAATTAAAGATGCTAGAGTGTTCACAAGATTTTCGCATTTTGACCGCTATATTACACAATATTGTAGGTTGCGCCACCAATATCGAAAGGGACCTTGATTTTACACACCCTATAAGCCCTGAGAGTTATATTGAGCTAACATCAAAACTTTAAAGTTATTGCACTCATAACCCAAAGGTTTTCGGACGGACGGACATGAGGGATGCTATACGCTCTGCGACCTTAGGTCAGCAGAGCGAAAAACAAACAAAGAAACTAATTGAATATGAAGTGACTTTGTCACTGTTGTTCAGAAAATTTTCAATTTTTACGCATATGTGGGCATCATCACAGGTTTTTTTCAGGGTATTTTCATTGAACTTTAATTGAGTCAAAGTCATAAATATGACCACAATATGGAGGAATTGAACTATAATCAATACACACACACATACACACACATACACACACATACACACACACACACACACACACACATATATATATGTATATATATATATATTTATATATATGTGTGTGTTATGTATGTATGTTTGTATGTATGTAGGTATATATATATATGTATATATATATATATGTATGTATTTATGTATGTATGTATGTATGTGTGTATGTGTGTGTGTGTGTGTGTGTGTGTGTGTGTGTGTGTGTGTGTGTGTGTGTGTGTGTGTGTTTTAATTCAGCCTGGCACATTGAAAAGAAGTTTGGGTAAAATTAAAGTCGACTTATAGGATACCTTGGAACGTTTTCTTAAATGACTAAACACTTTTTAGCATTTTGAATCTCATGCACTATTAGCTCTAACAGTCAACTTCTATAACATAGTATTTTTGATCTTTCACGCCTGTTCTTGAAATGTTGATCAAAATCTAGGTAACATATGTTAGCGAATAATGAGTTTTACTTAAAAAACAAATTCGCGTTACTTTTTTCTATGCCTCAAGGTTGTGGGGTGCAACGTAAGGTTATTTATAAGATGAAGTACACAAGTAAAACCCCGATTGAGATATCAATGATAACAACATGTCATATAATGTTCCTGAAGTAGTGCAATTCTACATATGTGCCCTGCAATTAAATTTGGCAGTTTTAGAACAAAGACATTATGTACTAAATAACCTTTTCAAAAACTCAGAAAGACATGTCTGAAGCGTGCCATGCGCCCAGAATGCTGTAATTCCAGGGTACGTTGTTCTGACAAGACTCCAGTATAAACTTCTAAAAATACGTTTCTAATCAATGACATACATTAAATGTGTATTTTTGGATTAAGGATGAGATTCTGGTGTCGTGCTGAGGGTGCCTGTACAGATTCTATCACAAAAAATCAATATGCATACAAAGAAAACTGATAAATTTATGCTCTTTCAGCCATCTTTCCAGACAAAGCTATTGCACATTTAAAATCCATAAGTAATCACTATTGCATTTTATCGTAAGTTAAATTTTTAAGCCTGGTGCACACGACAGATGGTTTGTGGCATCTCACTATCAGTATCAGCTTTCATGCAGTCTTTTCATGATGTTTTATTGTCAGCTAAATGAATTTTGTTCCATTAACTCAGCTAAATGAATTTTGTTCCATTAACAAAGTAAACATTATGTGCGAGCAAATATGTTCGCAGGTTTCCATTGTACTTTGTGTAAACTACAGCGTAGACTTGCAAAATAAATAAAGATTAATTTTAATGAACACAAATGACAGATTGGGTGGGAATCTCGGACTTCATGTCACATTCCAGTATATACTCTGCTTCAAATCAAGACCAGTGGGCGGCTGGCTTTACAGCTCTTTCAGTCATGTACCACTGTTTGTGACAGTCCACGGCCTGTATGAAATAATCGGGTGTACAAAATTACATCTCATTGTACCTTTGTCGTTAATATGGACCCAGAAAATAAGTCAGTCACAGGAAAATATTTACCATTGTTGCATTATGGATACGATCTGAAATAAACGATATCATAAACACGTGTGCTGATGATGATGTATACGGAAACATAAATTACTGTCCTTCAAGGGTTGTGAGGTAACTGCCAAGTAGAAGTTCTGATATTGAAAGCTATTTATAAATGCAAACTTATATTGAATCATCCATAGACCAGATAAGAAGGGAAAATTAACCGTTTGTTTAGACTTTTATATACCGTAGCCATGTGCTTTTAAAAACCTAACTAACATCTTTTAAACTGATTATATTGAAAGTTTTTCCTCTATATCTGAGTCTGAGTCAGAATCTGTATCGTCATTTGCTTCTGCTTGTTTTTCTCTATCCCTATTGTCTGGCTTGCTACTGCACAAACAAGCAAATTTGCATGGCCTGGATTTTGAGCAAGGTCACTCTTTGACAGGGAGTCCTTTCTGGCAATGACATGATGCCTGCCTTTTCCCATATGGAGGCTAGGAGAATGTGGCCCAGACAAATATCTTGGTATCAGATTTGTTCCTGAGTTTTCCAATTAGTCACACATCACAGTGCATTGAGACCTGTCTGGATCCCCTCACATGAATGTAGGTCACCATTCTAGCTTATTCCACATGTTACCAATTACATGTGAGTCACCCACAAAACAGGCCAATTCAGTGGCTCTGCAGTGACCCAGCATAGTATTCATTGAACTCAATGACCCGACACACACTGAATGAATACAGTGACCTGTCCAAATGAAAACAGACAGCCATACACATTTTCATAACCCACCCCTACCCCTCCTTTGAGAAAGGAAAATTGGACATATAAGGAAACTTTTTCTTCCCAATTGTCAATATTACATTTTAGGTATTCTAACCTGAAATCCACAGTGATTTCCAACAAAATATATCTACTCTTTTTACAAAGTAGCATTAACATTCACATAGATTAATTAAAGTGTGTGTGTCAGCACACACTTTTCTGTTTTTCTAAGAATTCTTTATTTCTTTCTTTCTTTCTTTCTCTCTTTCTTCTTTCTTTCTTTCTTTCTTTACAGGCAAATTTGTCCGACATTTCATTTGAAAAGTATAACACGTAGAAACTCCAAACTTGGCACAATTATACTTCTAAAGATAAAGTCTGGCCTTTTTATGATGAGAGGTCATGCTTTTCAAAATTATGCAAATGAGGGCTAATTAAAGTTTTAAATCTTCAATATCTTATATACAGTCCATTCCACCTAACTTGAGCTCTGGGGGCCGTCTCTTAGTTGTGACCACAGTGCTGGTGGACCAAACAGCCTATCACCGACCTCTTTGCCCTGCCACTCAACCCTGCTGCTATAATTAGTGGTGTTTGTAAACAGGTCCACATGGGTGCTGCTGTAGACATTTATATGGGTTTTATTTTCACTTTTGTAGCCTCAAATAATTGGATTTTTTTTACAAAAAATAATCCGGCTACAGGGACACCATTTTACTGTGGAGCTGGCCCTATGTGTCTGCCACCCCATCAAACACACATGACCAGTGAATGATTGGTATCAGATGGCCAGCGTATTCCAAAGTCCTGGCCAGTGTAACCACACCAAAATAAACCCTAGCCTTTCCTTCTCAAGTTTATGTGTATTTTATTACCCCCAATAGATTTCACTCATAATCCACAGCCTTTATCAACATCGTAAGACCTGTGGGACATTTTTACAGGGGTGTCAGATCTCAATTACACTGCAAACAAGCCATAATCCTGGTATATATTTTACAAGATGTGACATCAAAATGACCCTTTGAAATGCGGCATCCCTGGACTCATTCAGGACAGAAGTCTTCATTTACTGTCAGTAAAATTTGTATCAAAGGGATATACTGAGTATTCTTATCTTTTAAATGAGGGGGTTCTGATTTAAAATTTCTGACAATCATAATAGAACATAATATGTGCTCATGATTTGTGATATTCTGACCTTTTTTATTTGTTTCACACATTGTATTAGCAATGCAAATTTGAAAGAATTAGCAAAGAGCATATCCTTTGGGTTCATCACTGAATGAGTTAAATTTGTCATATAAACATTGGCTGCATTGATTGAATAGCTATGTCTGTTTGGTAATTTAATTATAAGTTAATGTTTTCTTTCTGGACACCAGTCATTTCAGTGGCTCTTAAAGAAAACATTTTGGGCTACATTATTTATATACAAATACACAGTCCATGAAATGCTCAAGATCCCTGCTCATGCATTCTATCATTAAAGTGTGTGTGTGTCAACACACACTTTTCTTTCTTTCTTTCTTTCTTTCTTTCTTTCTTTCTTTCTTTCTTTCTTTCTGTCTTTCTTTCTTTCTTTCTCTCTCTCTCTCTTTCTTTCTTTCTTCTTTCTTTCTTTCTTTCTTTTTTCTTTCTTTCTTTCTTTCTTTCTTTCATTCTTTCTTTCTTTCTTTCTTTCAATCCAACTTCTACTAAGCGGTTGTTGACCATTGGCACCTAATCACCTAACGAAATAAAAATAAAATAAGTTGTAGCAATTTAAATTATGTAAAAAAGCACCATTAGAAATTTTAAATCTTGAATAACTTCAAAGCTATAATAGATAGAGATGCCATTCCAACTTCTACTCCTGTTTTATGGAATAGTTGTACATTGCCATACCAATATGCTTTGAAGACACACACACTGATTTGCTATGCAGCAAATCATCTTTCCTAGTTATACCATATCTTCAACTGTTTCACTGCAATAAACACACACGTGGTTCTAATTGACCCACTTGCACTGTTTATACAATTCTCATCGAACTGAGGAACAGTTTTACTGTCAACAATACAAACCCCTTGCATCATAATAGGAATAATCTCCTGTTCAATCACTTAAAACATTACTTTTGGACATTGCTCAATTTGACATGCCTATATAAACAATATTACTGACAATCGTCTAATAATCTGAACACATTCATGTAAGTAATATTTATACAATTTTCACCCTACTCCTATCTTATTAATACAATCATCCACTGTAGGGACTGGATAGGAGTCTGATTTAGTCACAGAATTCACTTTTCTATAATCAATGCAAAATCGCATTGAACTATCAGGTTTAGGAACCAATACAATAGGACTACTCCAGCTACTTTGGCTTGGTTCTATAATATCATTTTCCAGCCCGTAATTTATTTTTTCTCGAATTGCAGCCAATCTCTGAGGATTCATCCCATAAGGTTGTTGCTTTATTGGACCAGCATCACCTACATCTACATCATGGCATAATATTGAGGTGCAACCAGGATGGTCTGATAATAAATGGTCAAACTCATGAATAAGTTTTGCTAAATTAGCTCACTGTGCAGGCTCCAAATGACTGATCTTGCTGTCAAGATTTTGTAATATGTCAGAGCTTTGCATATTTACACTGGAAATAGAACTCAAGTCTTCATTGGAGAATAGATCATTCTCATCATCCCCATTATCATTTCCATCATTCTTCCAAGTAGTGGCACTGAGAACTCCTACTGGTGTTCCTCTTTCGTGGTATTCTTTTAACATGTTGATGTGACAAAGCCATTTAGCTTTCCTCCTATCTGGTGTAGATATTATATAATCCACATCATTCAACTTTCTTTCAACCAGATTAAGACCACTGAATTTTGCCTGAATTGAATGCCCTTGCACAGGCAAAAGTACCAAAGCCTTTTCTCCTGGTATAAAACGTCTCTCCCTTGCTTTCTTATCATACCATGTTTTCATCTTACCTTGTGCATTTATCAGCTTTGATTGTGCCACCTGACAAGCTTTTTTCAACCTTTCTTTGAATTTGGACACATATCCCTAGATAGGTTCATCTTGTGTCTGCACCAACCACTTTTCTTTCATAAGTTTTAGTGGACCTCTCACTATGTCCATATATCAGCTCAAATGGACTGATCCCCAGTAATTCATTTGGAATCTCTCTGGTGGCAAATAATAACATATGTATACCTTTATCCCATTCATGTTCATTTTCAAAACAATATGTTCTCATCATATTCTTCAGTGCTTGATGATACCTTTCTACAGCCCCTTGTGTTTCTGGGTGGTAAGCTGAAGATTTAATCTGTTTAATGCCTAACTGATGGGCAACCTCCTGAAACCCTGCAGACATGAAATTTGAACCTAAGTCACTTTGTATCTGTATTGGCACACCTACTCTGGTGAAAAATTTCATTAAAGCATCAATTATCGTAGGAGCTTCAATGTTTTTTAATGGGATGGCCTCATGATACCTAGTGGCTGAATCCATGATAGTAAGGAGAAACTTATTTCCCAGTTTTGTTTTTGGAAGTGGTCCCACACAATCTACAATAACCCTGCTAAATGGTTCTTCAAGAGCAGGGATACTAATCAAAGGAGCAGGTTTTATTTTCTGATTGGGTTTTCCGACTGCTTGACATGTGCGACATATCTTACAAAATTCTGCACACATCCCGATGTAATCTGGGCCAAAAGAAGTGTTGTAATATTTGATCTTGAGTCTTCCTAATACCCAAGTGGCCCGCCATAGGCAAATCAAGAGATGTCTTTAAAACTTCTGCCCTATAGGATGGAGGAACCACTATTTGATAAATGATTCTCCATTCTTCATCAGTAGAAGCATCTGGATGTCTCCCATTTCCTCATCAACACTCCTGACTTAATACAATAACAGACTGGGGTTTTTTTGTGCCTCTTTTTCAGTTAAAGCTGTGCTTGCCCCAGTTTTCTTAACTGAGGGTCAGCTTTTTGCTCCCTAATCAACCTATCTCGATTCAAAGGAGGCATTTGACTCGGATGATCATTTTGGTTTACCTGGTCAGAGAGGTTACCATCATGGCTTACCTCTGGACTCAAGTGACCTTCATGGCTTACTTGGTCCTCCAGGTTACCAGCAAAGAATGTCTCTACCAGCCCTAAACATTCATTATCCTTGTCACTGGCTTCTTGTTTATGCTTCAAGAGCCATCGACCTTGTCACAACACAGGCGGGAAAGATGCCCAGAAATTCCTGCTCAAGATGACCTGTGTCCTCTTTCTTGACTGGCTCATCCGTTGAATATGGTATGGGTTTACCTTTCACATTATCCCCTGCAATATCATTCCCTAGACGGAAGGTCACACCTTCTATCGGGAGACTAGGTCCAATACCTACAGTCACTGGTCCAATTTTGAAATCAAACTTCAGGTAAAATTTGTGAAGCGGGACTGTTATATAATTTCCCTCAACACCCTGAAGTAATACACTGGCTTTTTGATAAATTTCATCGGACAAATGAAGTACTTCCTTCCAACAGTAAAGATTGGGCAGCGCCAGTGTCCCTTAGGAGCACAACTACCTTCTGGTCAGCGGCATTTTCTTTCAGTGACACCAGCCCTTCCGATTTGAAACTTTCATAGCCATCCAATATGGACTCAGCTACCCCAACAGGTGGGTTTTCAAATTTAGCATGGAGTGTCCATCAAACACATTTAGAGGTGGATGCCCCTTTATGCTGGCTAAACCAACTGGTTTCCCAGTATTATTTTTCCTTCTCTGGAGTAAAAAACACTCAGATTTGACATGACCCCTTTCATGACAGTAACTGCAGGTGGGTGCACTAATGAACTTCTGCCCTGTTTTCTGATTAGCAGACTGAGGAGAATTATTGGGCTCTTGTTCTTTTGATTTTTGATGGGGGAGAGGTTCCCCTTCCCTCTGGTTTCTTTCCAAATTTAGATCTGAACAGACCCTGCTTGGGTTTTCCAAAGAAGCTTTTATGTGTCAACCCATAGTCATCAGCTAAAACTGCAGCTTCATATAAGTTATCTGCCTTACGTTCATCCAGGTAGGTCTTAATTTCTTTCGCAATGCACCCTTTAAAATCATCTAACAAAATAAGTTCCCTTAATTTGTCAAAATCATTTTCTATTTTCCTGGAGGCACGCATATCTGTCAAACAGAACAGCATATTTCAACATATCATACTCAGAACTTTGTACGATGGAGAGGGACGAATAAAATTTCTTGTGCTTTTCCAATAAACACACTTTGTAACAGAAGAGGCCACTCTCTGCTCGGCAATTTTTCAAGTTTCAGCTATTTTCTCAAAAGACAGAAAGAATTTTGACACTTCTTTTTCTTCAAATTTTGGCAATAAATGTGCATTCTTGGCTACATCAAAGGATCCTGACTGTGCTGAATTATCTGATCTAGAATGCCTAAGTTCGAGCTCTCTAATCTGTAACTCGTGTTCTCTTGCCTCTCTTGCTAATTTTAGCTCATGTTCTCTTGCATCTTGTGCCTTTCTTTCATCAGCTTCTCTTGCAGCCTGTGCTAATTTTAACTCATGCTCACTTGCTTCTCTTTCACTCTCAAGTTTTACTTTGGCTAATTCCAGCTGAATTGCCAAACTTTTATCCTCTGATCCCCCATCCTCAAGGAAACCTCCTTTTACCAAATGTGAAATTATCATTTGTTTCAAAGGTATTTTCTTGATACATGATGGTGCTTCTAAATTTAAGTATTGGGCCACATTTTCAGGTCTTTCTTTGACAATTTATCAAAATTTTTGACTGTTATGTCCTCATCAGCCAGAAACACACTTGGATCTATTGGCATGTTGTCCTATTGTCTGTATATTGACCAACAACTAGGTTTACAAATACCAGATATCCTTTGTTGAGTTCAAACTGTAAGATTCAGTATTGAAAACGTTCCGGAATTTTCCAGATGATTCAAACGTTATGTTCTTATTGCAAAATAATTCGATGTTTTATCTTACGGGAGTCAGCCATAGAAAATCTGCTTTCTCACAAAGGAAGACCTTTTCTGTGGAAGACCTACAATAGAGACAAAATTTTCAAGGCCAGGCAAGCTCTACTCTTTACATAGCACTTCATAATTTCTTGACGACTGGCTTACTGCGATGCATGTTCACGAAACAGCAGTAAATTTCTGCTTTTACGTGCTGGAAACACAGGTTCAGCATCAAAATCTACTGTGTACTGGTATTAAACACTACTGGTTGCTTGGGTTGTTTTGCCATTGTTAGGGCCTACTGCCCTCCAAGAGGTCAAGGTAATCCACATCATAGTGCATAAAGAACTCACTAGCCATGTTTGGGGGGACTGGGGGAGGGGGGGAATATACACTTTATTTGTGTCAGTCTCCGTGGTTTCACAGAAATGGTTGTAACAATCCTCAAGGTGGCGCATGAGATGAAGACACCCCAGCCCATATGCAAGTCTAACACGTGACTTGCTCCTGGCCATATGTGTATGCACATGGCAATACCAACGTGTTTTAGTGTTAAGTTTTTACAAACAACATGGGCAAAGGTCTTGTCCTAAGCTAACGGAATTATCATGGATGCTTCTGCTTCAATGGACTCCATTAACACAGAACTTTTGGTCCTCATTATTTTGCAGAACCCAAAGCAGAAAGTTGTACACACTGCCTGACGCCCACTGCCTGACGCCCACCTGACGCCCACTGCCTGACGCCCACCTGACGCCCACTGCCTGACGCCCACTTTGATGCTCTGTCAAATACAAATTTTGTTCGGTAGAATGAAATGTCAGTTTTCAGTGCTGATCTAATAATTGCATAGCTTCATGAACACCAAATGAATGATGCTTGTGCACATTGGGTTGTGTTATTGCGAGAAAGGGGCTCTGTACCTGCGTGCTGATTACTTGAAGTACAACTCCATATTCCCAATGCCTCGCAAACGGAAAGAGGTGACCTGCATGTGAGATCTGAGGTGCCACTTTGAGGCCAAAATGGGATCTTAGCACCATAGTGCTTTCTCAGACTGCTTTCTAGACAATCCATCGTGATGCAATTATCCCGTGTTGAGGTTAGAGAAGTATAAAGCATGTCTCTGATATAAAAGATGGTTGGTGCGACCTTTTACAATCTTGCCAATGGACACCTGGTGGGAATGTGTCAAAGTGATTTCTAATGGGAGGTAAAACATGCCAGTAAGACAATTATTATATGTAGATTCAAACAGGATTGTAACAATTTCTTTACCAAAAAAAAAAAAAAAAAAAAAAAAGATAAAAAAAAAGAAAAGAAAAACAAAACAAAAACAAACAAACAAAAAAAACCGTTTGATTTAATCGTCCAGATTAATCAGTCAATAAAATTAAAGCAACGAAGCACCTTGTAATTTCAAACAAAAAAGTTACATATGCGTCATGTACCATGTTGTATGTGAAGTGTTGCCATTTAGACCACGTTAACATGTTTACTCACTTGGGAGTGGCAGAGTATAGTTTTTGGTCAATGACATGGCCAATGCAGTGGCCTCACAGAGGCGATGCATGGTCAGGTTCTTAGCTTATTTAGCAGGCGCAAGAAAGACGGCCAGTGGAAGACAATGCCGCACGTTCCCGTAATTAATATAGGCCTAATATAAATGCGAAGGCAAATACAGATTGAAGCGAAGTTGCATTTTCATCAAACATTAATTCATATACATGTTATTGTGGGTATCTATTATGTATGTATTTGGGTATGTGTGTGTACACAAACGAGCCATCCATTACATTTCATTTGCAGATTACTTCCACAGTTCACCATGTGCGACTTTCAAATTACAGCCTTGCCTAATGCCCTAATTTCAAAGTATCGAAGTGCGTTTCATGTTCATTCTTCTCATCAGGTGTTGAAACTTCATAATGTTGCCATGGTAATGCTGTTGCTACAACAATATGTTATGGTTTTAAGAAAAGCTTCAGTGAAATATCCACGTCTTGATTTGGCTATACCTTCATGTGACAGAAAGGTCCAACTCTGACCACGGCATTCTTCTATTTGTCTCTCCATTTTTGACCTGGAACCTGAACTTGACCTTGCATATATGGCAATCTAACACATGTCCATAAAAACATGAAGTAACATTTCATGTTCACATGCAATGTTTCTCTAAAACATTTTAACTACTTAACTTTGTTGTTTCATGATCCTTTTGATTGTGTTTGCTCACGCAGTTTTTTAAATTGTGAGGAATATTTATACTTTGTAACAATAAAGCAAAATTAACTTCAATTCTTGAGATTATGAATCCATTACTTTTTAAACACTCCATTTGACTAAAACTCAGTTTTAATGAATTCCGTTCATTTTCATGATGCAGTTGGAGTTTAAATCCCGTCTTTTTTTTTTTTGTTTGTTTGTTTGTTTTTCACATGTTGTGCCTTTCGCGGTCATTTAAAGGACCTCGACCTGCAAGTTGGTAATGCATAACCCATGTACTTTTGCATATAGCCCTGGTACTTTGCGTTAAGATTTTCACCTCAACAAATGATGTCAAAGCATATCAAAAGTCATCCTCTTTCTTTAATTAAAAAAAATCATCTAAAATTTCCAAAACTTTGCAATTAAATTATTTAAATTACCCGCCAGATTCATATGGACAAGAAATTTCTCGTCCTGAAAATGATATTTTTCACTTTAGGACAGACCGTATATGATCTTTGCTATTGGAAAGGGGGCTCAAGACCGAAGTAGAGCAACCTCGACCACGCATTCCAAACCAGGGCTCCTCCGTTACTCTCTGACTCCAGGGCCTCTCCTGTCACCCCATAAAGCCTACACACCCTTCTTTACCATTAATACAATCCCTACCTCTTATTTATTCATCAGCCTGCTAATCCTATCCCCCCATCGCTATACTGTGTACCCTGTGACACATTCTCTGGATATACAGTTCCCGAGACCTTCCCACGATACCCACCTTTTGCATCCATCCCCTCCCAATTCCCGTTACTCTAGACATTGGTCATTACCGAAACATATTCAGACACCCTCACTATACTTTTAAATTGATACAGAAATGACGTCTGTCCATCATCATCAGGGACAATCCCTGAAATTAGCTGAAAATTTGACCAATTTACGGTGTGTGTCCCTCATCATCACGGACAATCCCTGAAATTAGCTGAAAATTTGACCAATTTACGGTGTGTGTCCCTCATCAAAACTGGGTGTTTGCTGCTATGTTCTTGGTTAATTATTTCGTGTCCCTGACAGCCTGGACTACTTGTCCCTGAAATGACACTTTTGACCGTTGGCATCCCTATACTCGTGCCTGCTTTCAAACGTTACATCTTTGCCTACACTGAGCCCAATAACACTTCTGTTTGCCTGTCTAATCTTGCTGCTGTTATCTCACATGCACCTTATCCCTGCTTCATATTCCTTACATCTAACCCTCTTTGAGTCTTTCCCTAAGTATCCCCTACAAAAATTCCCCTTACCTCATACCTGTTTTTGATCCAGTAAGAGATAACTTCTATGTAACCAGCTAACGGCCTGCACTGAACTATTCAATCAACACCTTGAACTCCAAACTTATCCATCCCCCATATGCATATGCACCATTTTACCTCTTTTCATCACTTTAAAATATGTTCGAAGTACACACTGTCCCTTTATGAAATAGAAACTCGTCCCTTACTAATCATGGTATTCCCTCATTAGGCGTGTCTGCATCCTTGTGAACAACCCATTACCTGCCATAACCTATCTATCATTCTTTCCATTATTCTATGGAACACTTTTTACTTTCTTATCATCCTTAATATGTCTGTTTTTCATTAACTGTTACCAACTTACAACACCTTAACCAGTGTTTCTTGTCCATAGATAACCATGCTATATTGTTTACAGTAATGCATGTATACTCACTATCTTCCTGAAATTCTGCTATATCCTACTTATCACCCATCTGTCTGCAATGTTTTTTTTATTTTTTTATTTTTTTTATGTCAGGATAGACTTGGTTTCATTTTTCAACCAAAATGTTTTCTAGTAACGAGAAGTTTAAGTAGAAATATTGGAGCAGACGTAGGTTTGAGTGCTTTTTGACAGTCTGAGGGGAACTGCTCACAACGTTTTCAAGCGCAGATCCAGTATGAACCATGGGGGGGGAGAGAGAGAGAGAGAGAGAGAGAGAGAGAGAGAGAGAGAGAGAGAGAGAGAGAGAGAGAGAGAGAGAGAGAGAGAGAGAGAGAGAGGTGTCTCTAACGGGGTTCAGCGGCAGCACCCCCACCCCCACTTTAGAATTTGAAGCATTATAACTAATGTAAGTGGCCTAAAAT
The DNA here is from genome assembly GCA_964020975.1 of Hermodice carunculata. NCBI lineage: Eukaryota > Metazoa > Annelida > Polychaeta > Eunicida > Amphinomidae > Hermodice > Hermodice carunculata. Next base: position 117,355,725 of record OZ026612.1, read on the forward strand.
AGCTGTTTCTTGCTTATCAGTATAGATAACAAGGCCTGAAGAAAGTGATTAAAAAGTTGCAAGTAAATTTATTTTTAAAATGTTTTACAAACATTATAACTTCAGGTATTATGTTGGTAACGTTTTTTACTTTATCGGTCATTGCCTGCAGGAGAATTCAATATTTTCCGCAGCTCAAAAAAACGAGAGAGATCCACAGATAATTATACAAAAGAAAAAAAGTAAATCACAGACGCAGATCAAGTTTAATTTGGTGTTAAAATCTAGAATAGGGGTGAATTTTTGACAATAACCAAAAACACCCCCCCCCAAAAAAAATTAATAAGAGATATACATTATATTTAAGATAGTAGTACCTGTCTTGAGGGACCTCTCCATAGAAAGGCTGCACATTTGTAGGTCCTCTTCATTTACATACCGTGCGATCTTTTGCGCGTGTTACTGTACTTCTGAAGAAAAAAATATATATGTATATGTATGAGTATATATATATATATATATATATATATATATATATATATATATATATATATATATATATATATATATATATATATATATATATGGGTGAGGGAGGGCCCGCTACTAGGCCCTGTCTCGTTTTGATGTTGAGCAGACGATGCACGGCGCACAAACTGTTTTTCATGGTCAGGCCAAACCAGTTGCACTGCAATCCAGCAAGAAGAATTTTAATAACTCAACATTTGGAGGCAATTTGTGAGCTATATGAAACCCATATCATAAATGTATCAAAAAGAGGATTGCATCGGCAAATAGCAGGCCAAGGGCCCTTCGGTCTTCCATTTTATATGCTGATACAACCCCTCTCTGTCAAGATGCGCCATATTTCAATCTTTGGCAGCGTCACATGTCAGAGAAGATGCTGCATGGAAAATAACAAATATTTGTATGAGTGCACAAATGAGTAATAAATTACATAGTTTACCAAGTATTTTACTTCTGACACTCTTCACGATATGGAGAAACATTCTTGATTCACCACTGCACAAGTATTGAAATATCGTTGTCAACATCAGCTGACCAGTACATATGCCTCTATGAATATGAATTATGACACGTAAACATTTAAAAAATCTATCAAGCTAACATTTTTGTAATAGTTTAATTCATATAAAAATGATGTATTGCATATTGGGAAAGAAAATCACCGGCAGCATCATCATCATGATCATCGTCATTATGACTTTCAAATTCATGAAGCACATGTTCTTTGAAAGTTTTGCCACAAAGTTTCAAGGATGTGACGTGAGTGTAAACAGAGATCTTGAAAGTAATGCTGACGTTAAAACGTACAAGGATCACATAAAATACAAACACAAACTTTGTGACGGCTTTCATCCAAAAATTAGAATCGTATGAAGAGGTCTTTATAGCTAAATGGGACGGTTTTTGGAATGATATCAGGCTTCCAGAGAATAAGTCTGTTTCAAACTTAACCACTCTATGCAGCTGTGTGGACAATTCTTACTTAACTAAAGATTGAAAAACCGTCCTTTGTTTAGAGGACAGATGATGAAAACATTTTTTAGTTCCTGCGCAAAAATTACACAAAGCATCGGTTTTAATTTAAATGAACAATTTCTAATTAAAAATTTTATGATGTGTTGTGAAAACAAAACAATTATCGGATTAAAACAATTTTGGAAGATTGGTAAATTTGTTATTAGATTGTTACAAGTTTTTTCTTTGCGCTATTGAATGAGAAATATGGCAAATAAAGCGTTCAAAGAGGAAAGGCTTGCTGTTCTTTTATGTATTGAACTTTTGATATGTTTATAGGCATCAGTTTGTAAGCTTTAATTCAATTCAATTCGATTCGATTCGATTCATTTCAATTCACTTCAATTAAATTTTAGGCCGGCGGCCCATACATGGTACAAAAATATATATTTGAAGCAAATTGCTAACGTTACTCAAATTAGGTCATGGTGACACCACACTCTATTCAGTTCATCTTGCCAAGTAATGTAAGCATATTGCCAAATTTGAGCAAAATACATGGAGGCATTCTATGGATATCGCGGCAAAGAGAATGTGCACATCCAGACGGACATCCGGATGGATATCCGGATATACGGACGGACGGACAAACAGAAAGGGTTCCCCCATGGAGCAAATTCTTAAAAAGAGACGGCCCAGTACAAGTCTGTACAGTGCGACGTAAAAAGCTGTCTCTTCACATTAAATGTACACAAACTGAGAATTTACAAAGTTGCATGTTCGCTCGAAAATACAAACTTCTGACTTTCCTGAAGATACCCCTATTCTTGAAGCACGAGTCTTCCATCTCATCTCGCGATAGTTTTTGTGTTTCTTTATGAAAGCAGCAATCATTTTTGCTAAAATTATGGAAACAAATGAAAAAATACCATTCAGTTGTATCCAAGTTATTGTCCAAGTTTGAAAACTTTGATAATTTTCCTCATATACCCCTCCTTAAAAAAAAATAAAATAAAATAAAAAAAAATAAAAAATCCGAAGTCCTTTTTCGTACGTAGTTAAAAACGGCGTGATAATGCCTACTGTGTACATTTTGACATCGTTCCACATGTCTCACCTATTAGAAAATCCTACTTTATATTCATTTTGAAATTTCCGTAATTCTTGATTTATTTGCATAGTCTCCAAATGTCGACTGATTAAATTTTTCTTCCCATTATGCCTGCAACCTTATTTGTTGAACTCATCTGTTGCCATATTTAAAAAAAAAAAAAAATCACCGCACGTACTATTCTTCCACCTGTTTTCAAAATGTATGTAAGCTAATTTATCCAGGATAATACAACCTTCTTGATGTGTATGATAAAATTGCATCTTTTTCATTTTCACACATTTTAATATTTCTTCATTTGTATGTAAATTTTAATGAAAAGATGGCATATATCTAATTCACTTAGAACAGCTGGTTAGTGCTTGGCATTGTAGAGACATAATTTTAAAGAAAAATCATTGTTCATTTGTGAAGATAGACCCTTTTGAATAAATTTTAAAGAGTAAACCAAACCTCATTTGGGCAGTTAGATCGAAACTAGCGGACGATTGGGAAGAAAGCACAGTTAAATGATTCGTGGCTGTTTCGGTTTGGATATATGAAACAGAAATGCGCATGATAGCACTTTGTGACAACACTTGGTTCAGGTCAGATGTTTTGTCGCATAATCGTCTTCATATTGTACAATAACGAAAGCAACTCTTCTGCTTCTTTGGATGCTTAGCATTCTTATCACTTCTAGTGCAGTGTGAAATCATATCTTGTGGGTTTGCTGGGCGTTCAAGAAAGAAAGATGCAGACGATAAGAATGTTGTGACGCCCGTAGTTTTGGTTTCAGCTAGGATTTTTGTCACACAATTGTGTTCAAGCCGCATCAGTGGTGAACCTGATGTGTTCACCTGTTTTATCGTATCTGTGTGCAGAGAGCTTTCTTTCTTTCTTTCTTTCTTTCTTTCTTTCTTTCTTTCTTTCTTTCTTTCTTTCTTTCTTTCATTAATTAATTCATTCTTTCTGCTGCTACATCGTGCCTGCAGCTTTTGTAAGAGACGGTTTTAGCCATGAGAATAGCCCAATTATTGAAATTTGTGGCCCCATCACAATTCTACAGGCTTCATAGGAAGAAGCAGTGTGCCTGGGATTATCTCATCCAGCCCAAAAGACCACTGCATCTCTAGATACAAGCCTGTATCTAGAGATGCAGTTTGGATATGTTTCCTTAGCTGGAGTTAACCCGACAGTATTTATTTGAATGTTATTCAGCTTGTGGCTTTTATAACTGATGATTATATCTTTATTTTTGCTTTGATAACATTCTGATTGATTTGCCTATGGTGTAACATGGCTGTCAAATAAAATCATTTTGACTTGACTTTTGACTGGCCTGTTTTGTGATATCCCCCATCACTAATAGCCTTGGAGTGTGACATTTGGCTTGACCACTCAAAGCTTAACAATTTTCCAGTCCACAATGGCTGTTTTATCAACTTTATGGATTTCATTATCACAGAACTGGAGTGTGGAACAATTGAGCCTGTGGATCAAGGTCTTCCCATTCCAATTACAGTTTATAGATTCGTGATATAGACACAGCTAATGAACAACAACAAAATTTGTAGCATTTTAATTTATTTGAATAAGGGGAGTAAACAAAATTCAATTTATCTAAATTTCTCCTAACTATTTTAGATAGAGTTGCCATTCCAGCTGCCAATTTGTAGAAGTGTTCAGTGAATAAAAGCAGCAGCATTCAACATATTGCTTAGTGAGTTATAAAAGGATGAAAATGTTGAAAATAGTACTGGATAAAGAAATAAGTTTTGATATGCCATTCCATTTTCTAGCTGCCTGTTTAATGCATTATTATCATTAACACATAAAAAAAATGAATCTGGGCAATTATGCTTTTCTTGATTCAATTGATTCAAATGTAATAAACAGATAAATAAATAAATAAATAAATAAATAAATAAATAAATAAATAAATAAATAGATAAATAAAATAATAATAATAATAACAACAACAACAACAACAACAACAACAACAACAACAATAATAATAATAATAATAATAATAATAATAATAATAATAATAATAATAATAATAATAATAATAATAATAATAATAATAATAATAATAATAATAATAAATGAACTTTGCACAGAAAAAGGATTTTTGCCAGCAAAAGAGAGGATTCAAGAACCATGTTATTTAGTGCCAGGGTTTCTGCCAGAGTGAAATTTAAGGGTACTCAATTACTCATATTTCAAAGTGAAAAGTCTGACAACGAATATTTATGGGTTTTTTGGGGATAATTTATGCTAAAACTGTACTTTTTAACCAAAATCTTAGGGTAAGCAAAACTACCCTTGAAATTTTATAGGGTGTACTATTTTACTTGTTTTACTCTCTGGCGAAAACCCTGAGTGCTTTTCAATACGAACAACATACCAGACACTTCTATATCACCTGAGGTACCAAGTGACCTTCTGCACTGCTGGCTGCAGTGCTTAGATCTACTTCACTTGCATGCTAATTAGGTTAAATGTGTAATAAATCTTCAAATTATTTAAAGATAAAGATGCCTATCCAACTTGGGTTCCCATGCACAATGAGTTCTTTATTTCTAGCCAGGTTGTGTGTAAGTTTCAACATTTCAAAGACTGCTTGACCAAATTCAATGTGGATCACATTTCTAGTTACTTCCAATATATGTGAGATGATAAAATTGTTTCATGCAGAACAACAACATTGGTTTACCACGATATAATTTGCATCTGCACACAAACAAGAAGTCTATGTAACAATAAAAATTTGCTCATTAATACTACTTAAAAAGAAAAGAGTCCAACTAAACTTATCCACACAAAGGAAAATCCATCAAATTTGGGTTGAAAAATGAAATGAAATATTTCCACCTCGGTTAATGCTAGCAAACAAGAGGAGACGCACCGCAAGCATTTCTGGAGTTACTACCTTAGTGTCTACCTACCTACTTGCCTGCCCAAGAAGGCTGATGGGAAGTTATTATATAGGTATACATTTTAAAAGGGCATGATACAAAGATCTTAAATGTGCCTAAAATATCTATTCTGTTTGCTAATTGTTAAGTAAACATTTAGATTCGTGACATGCAAGTCCAATGTCACATGTCATATATTTATTGCTATTTTTGTTTTGTTTTGTTTTGTTTTTTTGTTTCCTCAAAAACCTTTCCTCAGTTTATGCTGAAACCTGGTGGAAAGGTACCTTGTGGAAGGGTAAAACAGACTGTCTATCAGGTGGTGATGCCCAGGATCCCTGATGTGTAACCAATGTTTAAATTCGGGTACCTCGCGGTTAAAGTATGCATTCCTCTTGATTATTATGTGAGTCGACGAGGACTGCCATGATTTCGACCTCTTCTGCAAAACCGCCAGCCAGATTCACGTCAAACTTTGTAATGTATGTAGCTTGGGTGGGTCAAATGGCTAGTCTCTATCTATCTATCTATCTATCTATCTATCTATCTATCTATCTATCTATCTATCTATCTATCTATCTATCTGTCTGTCTGTCTGTCTGTCTGTCTGTCTGTCTGTCTGTCCGTCCGTCCGTCTGTCTGTCTGTCAATCCATCTATCTGTAAAAAAAGGAAAAAGAAAGAAAGAAGAAAGAAAGAAAAAATAAAGAAAGAAAGAAAAATCAACCCAAACGTTGTTTCAATTATTGCTTCGAAATTGCACAGGCACACAGCTAGAGACTATCTAGACCTTAATTTATTAAACAAGTTGATCTGCTATTTAACAAAAAAAAAAAAAAAAAAAGGTGTTTTTGCTATTTTCGACATCTCCCAAACAGGAATAGGACTATTTTCAAACTTGGTTGGAATGCGCCTGGACACGAGCTTCACTTGGTTTGTTACCGACATAGTGCTGTTGAACACCATTATTAACCCATAAAATATGCCCTGAATGATGAACACACCCAACACTAAATTTACCTCCAAAAGTACATAATAAACAAATTGCATGAAGTAAATTTGTCAGTCACTGTGTCTTACCAGTGGCGATGAAAAGTAAATTTTGTCACACATTATTTTTTGCGCAAATGGATGGGGTCCCGGAGATATTGTATTTTAGATTAAGCATGGACCATATTCTGGTTGAAATGAATAAACAGCACGGCGATCGCACAGGACAATGAATGGATTGATGAGTAAGATGATCAGAAATGCAAGACTGCCAGGTGCTGGCCTCTGGTGCCAAGGATATTAAGCATTCAATCCGGCTGAATGTTGGGATGGGGCTGCATGGAAGACTGTTCAAAACAAACAGAAAACGATGATGATGATGATGACGACGACGACGACGACGACAACGACGATGATGATCCTGACACCATTCTTACGAGTATGAAACTTGTTGTAGAAACGGTATGAATTATGATCCTGGTCAAAATGATTTAAGTGCATGCAAATAGATTGATTTGAACTTTTATCTTTGCACACAATTCAAAATTATTACAGGCGGATTACAAACTGTGTACTTTGAATATTTTAAAACATGTGACATGTAGATGGAGTTGTCATTCTAAAATGCACGTATGTGTTGAAGGGAACTACGTGTTCAATCATGAGGGAACAAATGGCACTGGATTTTGAATTAGGCATTTCAAATTTCTGCCGAACTCTTGGTTGAGAAAATTTCTGTGCAAGGCTCTCCAACGATTGACGGCCCGTCTTAACCCACCATTCACAAAAGGTACTTGCGTTCTCCTTATGACATTTTTGTTTTACAGGAATATGCATCTACACTTTCACTTGATAAACTGTTATGTGCCCAGTGTATGTCATCTATAATGTAATCGAATGTATGGTCAAGATGAAAGGGTACCTGGTTAAGGTCAACAATAAGCCTCTTTTCATCTAAGTCTTTGTAGCTTTTGTAGTTCATGGTGACTTTGGCCTCAGTTTTGGCAGTACTTTTCACCACAGTTGCAGTGGCGTAGTGCCAGTCACTTAGTCCCGTATTGTAAACTGTAGTCTTCATAAAAAAACATTTGTTTGTTAATATGACGTCAATCAGAGACGGAAAGTAATTTTTCATTAAACAAGTGGCTGCCCTGACAATATTCTGAAGTCCAAGTCTGTCACAAAAACAAAAATAAAAACAAAAACAAAACAAAACAAAAAAAAAAAAAACAAAAAAAAAAACAAAACAAAAAAAAACAGACAAACAAAACACACACACACACACACACACACACACACACACACACACACACACACACACACACCTAGTTTTACTTTTTTGCCTGCATTAGATCAAAATTTTAATAACCTTTAACCACCATATTTTCAAACGTTGTAATATATGCTTTATCTAGTACCACAGTCAATTCGTTTATATCTATCTGTGCGGGTGGTCGGTAGGTCCCCATCAATCATTTGTCCTTATTTATGTGCACTTCTGTGCTTGCTGAGCATATACATTTGCTTTTCTCTCCCGGGAATTTATCTAATTGTTATCTATTTTATTTAAACTTACTTTATTCGACACAGTTACACCACAAGAGTTTATACAATAATTAATGGTTTCAATTTAGACTTGGGTCTGAATTTCGTGTATAGATCCATGAAAACAGGTTGCCCCAGATAAAACGAGATTTTTCGCCACCAGAAGGTCTGTCTGTGTTCTTATTTAGGAGAACAGATTATCTTTCCAGCGTGTGTATAGCCTCATATTTTGAGCATAGACTTTTAAGAACATGATATAGCATCAAATACATTTTTGCGTAACCTCACAAGGTTCATGCATTGAAACGTATCAATGCAGACATGAAAAAGATACAGTATATTTTACAGAAGGCTTGATGCAAAGATTTTAATATATAAAGTTTAAAGTTTGTGAGCTAATTGCTTAAGTTCAGTCGTTTTTCAGACAGGCTGTTGGTCAAGGCATCCACGCATAACTACTCCCATTGAACCATTCTTTCTCCACGAACGGGCATAGGTTCTAAAGGATATTTTTGGTTTATATATATATATATATATATATATATATATATATATATATATATACCATTCTTTCTCCACGAATGGGCATAGGTTCTAATGGATATTTTTGGTTTTAATATATAGATCATAGAGAGCAGTTATATGGGTGTTATCACTTGTTCTTTATCGTTTTCTTTGAATATAAAATTTGTTAACACGAAAAATATCAATTAAAACCTATGCCCGTACATGCATGTGTACGTTTAAATCTAAACAATGTGAAGAGTTTGGGGTAGGTAATGTAGAACTTGAAATCGTTGAACTGATTTCAATATCCTTTGTTGATATTAAGGCTCTAAAGAACTAAGTATTAAGTTACTGGGTGTATTGCCCTCTACAAATGCAGATATTTATTTATTTATTTATTTATTTATTTATTTATTTATTGTTATTATTATTATTATTAGTAGTAGTAGTAGTAGTAGTAGTAGTAGTATTAGTAGTAGTATTAGTATTAGTAGTAGTAGTAGTAGTAGTAATTTCCTTATACTCTCCCGTTAATAATTGAGCTGCTTTAATGCAATACTGATACATGACACGCAAACGCACTAGCGAGCAAACACGTATATGTATACAAATAAGAACGGAAGAAAGCAATAAAAAAGATCCATTGAAGGCATTTTTGTTTGTTATAAAACATTTTAAATGTGCGTTTTATTCCGAAAAGAAAATGGGAAAACGTAAATTGCTATGATAAGATCGGAAAAAAATCTATGTAGTCCAACAGTTGTTTCTTTCTTGACCAATTGTCTTGGCAATAATTTGAATAAACGTTATGATAAAGGGAGCACTCTGTCAAAGCCCACAGGAGTTTAATAGGAAAGGTCAGAATTAGCTCTAAGGTGTGTACTCACCCCAATACACAACTGAATACACAAACTTTTGGAGGTCTGGAGCTGTGTATTCCTATTAGTTTGTATGTTAAAGCAACCTTAAATAAACTAGTCACTTACGTAGCTGTGGTTATATGATTTTTGTGAGGTATTTAGTTATGCATCTAGATTTACGTTCTGAAATATGGTGTGTCTGTGTACAGTAGTTTTCAAGTTATTAAGTTGCAAATTACAATGTAAAGTAATGGGAATACACAACTCTAGCCCTCCACTGAGTGCAGTGCCCTCTTTTAGGCAGTTCTTGAACCTTCTGTTCTGGCCCTTGCCTATTGTTTTGACAATCACATAGGCTTAGGCCTACCTCAGTTTTGAAAGCGAAGTTTACCAACAGAGCTTTGCAGCAACAATGTGCGGTTTCTCCTGTTCTGGCAAACATGTACATGTTATGGCCAGAAACGGAGGCCCAAAGAACAAGGCCAAAAGAAATAAGACCATGTGTATGGAAGCATTATGTGGATGACTATTTGAAATTGTAAAAGTGAACAGAAAAAAATTTCCAGTCAGCCCGAGGCTGACAACAGACCATGCAATACACAATGAGCATTCAATAGACTGGGAACGAAAGCAGACAAAAGACAGAGAAACCATAAGATTTAATGGAATTGTAAAGGGGTCAAAACATCTCGGAGGAACAAAACTCACCAGAGACACAGGAGACAAGTTACCCCAAGTATTTGTGACATTTAATATTACCCAAGTCAGCACCAGCACCAGCACCACCTAACGCACAAATAAAGAACTAGCCCACAAATTTGAATTCGAACAGACAACTCCGAGGGAGGCACCAGAGGGTACGGAAACTGCCAAAGGACTGTCAGCGAAGAAAGTGGCCATAAACAAAAGAACTCGCAGCACCATGTGTGTACACATTTATAGTTTATATGCTGCCCAACAGGTGGCCTTGTCTGTGAAATGCTCGAATGCTCTGTTTCGTCTGGTTCGCCAGCTCATTGGTTGCATGTGATCCATGACAGGTACCCATATGATGCCTGTTGATCGTTTTTTCTTGGCCAGTCAGGATGAAAATATTACCACCACCACACACACACACACAAAGAAAAAGAAAAAAGAAAAAAAAAAAAGATCTTGGGGCTTTGTAACATTGATAAAGTCCTGGCATTGGCATGACATACCATGTTGCATGAAGCCTATCGTACTAAATTAATGGAAAAAGTCGTGGCAGTGGTCGGTGTCACAATATTTAATTATTTTCATTTTTATTATTTATTTTTAGGGGCGGGGGTATTGAAATGTTGTTTACTTAATACGTAGAATATTGTTAAATTGTTTTTCCGATGTTGCAGAATGGAATTAAGCAACATATTTTGATTTCGATTTCTAACTCTACGAAAAGTGTTCAAAGCTGTGTTGTCACGAGTTACATTGTTGGAAGATTTGATAGGGGGCTCTGCTTTGTACCTTTTCTAAATTTATCTACGTCAGTAGGCCCAATTTGGTTTTAATGTAACTACCACAAGTCTTCATTATATTCTTTTTCTTTCGTTCCTTGTTCTGTCTTTCCTTCTTTCATGTCTTCCTTTCTTCCTTTATGTGTGTGTTCTTGTGCAAACGTTTTTTACTGTGACTATGGCAAGAAATCGACCATTACACAAACAGCAGCAACATTGCCACATTTTCAGTTCAGTTATGAGTAAAAAACAAAAACAAAAAAAGCAAAAAAACAAAACAAAACCAAAAAACAAAACAATAAAAACAAACAAACAAACAAAAACAAAACCCAAAAACAAAAAAAAAAAAAAAAAAAAAAAAAAAAAAAAAAAAAACAACAACGACAACAACAACAACAACAACAACAAAATCTATATATGCTCCATGGTCAATCCATTCACTGTCCATGTCTAAATCTGTACTTTAATTAATCAATATTATCATGTTCCATTAAAAAAATTCAGAAAATTAAAAGCTTCAACAGTCAAATGAATTTATAATAGGTTCATCAACGGAAATCATCAAGCATGTTTTGCAGCCTTAAATGTGAGTCTCTGCGTGGATCTGTGGTGTCAATTACACATAAACTGTATAAAGACGGGATTTCGGCTGTTATCAAACATCACAAATACCCAGCAATATTTAACATATATGTTGTACAGGCAAATTCATATGTATGTTGCTGATTTACCACAGAGTTATCTGTGTAATAATTCTAGGGTCTTACATGTTGTCCACAAACAGAGCATCCTCCGTGCTTGTAATAACTCCTGCCTGAAATGTATTGCACAACATCAAATCAGAACCAAGTGGAAAGTAAAATCTGGTTGTTCTCCTAGAGTCAGCAGCTTTGCCTTGTGTGCTCTGAGCTCCCACGATGTATGTCTGGTAAAACTATTGACAGGCTCAAGGGGCATGTTAGATCCATAGGCTTCCTCGTATGGGCCTAATTTCATTAAAAAACTTTTCATGAAAGAAGAGAGTTAAAGGAAAAAGATAAAGCAGGAGACGTGAAATTACCGGTCATTGTTGGAGTACCTGTCCAGGAAAGTGTTTACAGATATTTCTCTGGGACCGTACTTTATTCGAATTGATTTAGATGAGTGGTTGACCTACTTCAATTTGAGCAAATTTAATCATGGTATATTCTAAATGCTCGGAGAATATTGTTCAATGTAACTTGAATAATCTGTAAAATTTCTGGAGGAAATTTCAGTGAATTACTTGCTGGAATAACGGCATATTCAACATTTCATTCATTCATTCATTCATTCATTCATTCATTCATTCATTCATTCATCAGTACTCATAAGTAATCAGGGAGTGAGGTATTATGGAGGGGGTGGGTGTTGGCAAATTTTATGCTGTAAGTACCATCCCGAAGTTAATGTTATATACAAATGGTAGGCTATAATTTGCCAGCGTTAGTTTAAGGATTTACATGCATGCTGATACATGCATCTTACTAATTTACTGGTAAATTTAAGTAACCTGCTGGCAGTAGAATCAAAATCATATTAATGTTATTTTATCGCTTTTTTAAGTTTGGGGCAAATAATTTTATTAAAAATTCTTGAAAGATTGTTCTGCATTCTGTATTGAAGAGTGCACTATATAACAGATTGGTTGGTGGAATGATTTGAATAACAGTTGATGATAGAAAATATTAATTTAAAATATTGAACGTGAACAACATGAATATATCTCTCACGTACGTTTGAATTTCAGCAAGCTAGACTGACTGCCTTAAATCTAAATGTGTGTCTTTATGGGTACATGTATATGCATACATACACACATGTATGTATGTATGTTTTATATTTTTGCCTTAAAGTTAGCCAATCTGGACACATTTAAAATTCTCATTGTGCCTAAAAGAAGGCGTATTTCATGCTTAATTTGTCACGTAAAGTTTACATATTTTGTCCAACATGGACTTCTTGATTATAACTGCCGATGAATAGCCACGACCATTATTTCAATCATATCGTACGCATTTTCAACATGTCAACCATTCCAAATCATGATGAGTGATATTATGATCCTGATTTGATGACAATTTCATTACATTATGATTTTACGGTTTTTGAAACGGACTTTCGTATAACTGTGATGTGAACTCTGATTGGCGGAAGGGAGGGAGACACCTTCTGCCGCCACATCTTTTAGGGTCAAGGTCTTTTGGCCTCAAGTCACAATAGTGTTGGTGCGCACAATTCCCATCATTTTATCACCCAGGTTTTAAAGCATTTTTTGGGGGGTCTTTTAATTCTTTTTTAATTTTTTAAAACCCAGACTGACCAGGATTGATGCTTTGTTTATCAAATCTCCCTATATAAGGTTTCAAGTTATATACAGCGATCCCAGGTCCCCAAGGGTCAAGGAAAATCTATTCTTGTTGACTGGAGATACCTGTAATATGACTCAGGGTGGGTGCTGTCAGTTGCTGGCCAATGGCTTGACTTCGATTCATTATAGGTCTGGCATCTAAAGTACTTCTACAATGACAAGAATACATCAGTTGATGCAAGAAAGAATAAAAAATACCTGCATTGACACTTTCATCCTTAAACTTGCCAGATGTCGATTATTGTCTATTTTAGTGTTTTTACTTCATTTTATTAAAAATGAGTAACAATTTGAATGAGAATTGCAGAAAATAGCCAGAAAACAACGGCCCTAAGTCAAGCTTTCTGTGTCGTGGGCTTCATCTAAATACAGTGATAAAAGATGAAATCACTAGTAGACACCAGTACCTTGGTGGACCAATGGGTCAAGTGTCAAATCCTTTTTTTCTTCCTACTTCACATGCAAGACTAATGTTTTCAAGAAATTGTCTATGGCAGCTACTGAACAGCACCAAAAAAAAAAAAAAAAAAAAAAGGCCCATGGGCCAATGCTCTGTGGCACCATGGGTATATTGCACCTATATCTTCATTTCAAAGTTGCGAGTGACAAGTGGCTTCTGAACATGTAATGCTTATGGGATTTTAGTGTCTCATTTGTCCACCAGATAGCACTTTGCTCCACATATAATCATAGATTATTTGTGCAATTCCTGTGATGGATATTGTTGCATGTGCCAAGACAACAATCAGTGGGGCCTTCATCTAATGTCCTCAGTGACCTTGGGACTGAAGATTAAGGTCACTCAGATTATGTAACACAAAAGGCCCATGGGCCTGCTGCTGTCCTGACATTGCCATTGATGTCCAAGCTACACCCTGCAATTACAAAATCAGCTCCCTCAACTTTACAGGCATGGTGACCTCACAAAAATAGGTCAAGGTCACTGATATTATATAACATTCTACCATTGGATATGGTCTATCTATCCTATCAATGTAGCAAGTCTAATGCTAATACTTTTCCAAATATGAAATTTTATGTCTTAAAACACAGTTTGGCTCATAATTTCCATAAATTATAGGGGTGCCACTAGTATCATAAGCAACTTAGAAAAAATTAAAGATGCCAGTGTTCACAAGATTTTAACATTTTGACCCCGAATTTGCATAATATTGTAGGTGGCATCACCAATATAAAAATGATCTAGATTTCCATACACCCTATAAATCCTGAAAGTTATATAGGGCTGACTTAAAAACTGTGGATGGTATCAGGGTCAAAAGATTTTCACATTTGGACCTGCACATTACATAATACTACAGGTGGCACCACCAACATTGATGTCGAAGAAGATTTTCATTCACTTTATAACTTCTAAATGTTAAATGGGCCTAAGTCAAAAATTAAGATCTTAGATTTTCATACACCCTAGAGGTCCCAAAAGTTACATTGGACTAACATCAAAACTTTTCAAGTTATTGCACTCACAACGCAAAAGTTTACAGATGGACGGACATGAGTCAATGCTATAAGCTCACGACCTTAGGTCAGCAGAGCTAAAACAATACAAAAACTAGAACACACTGATTTTCCAACAGAAAATCAAATGTCTCCGGGTGGAACACTTACGTCTCTGAATAAGCTACAGGTGATAACAAATTACAAATGACTAAGTTTGCTTGAAAATTACAATCCTATTTTAGCTCTCACCTAGATACATTACTCTAGCAATTTTCATCAAGTTCTTCAAGACTTATTGCAGAGAAACCAATTTCACATAAATGACCCTGTGACCTTGAAAATTAGGTCCAGGTCACCCAAATACAATCCCAACCTTGGTCTTACCTTGATACATAATCCTACCAAGTTTCATCAAATTCCATCCTGTTCTTCATGACTTATGGAACAGAAACCAATTTCACATAAGTGACCCTGTGACCTTGAGAATTCGCTCAAGGTCATCCAAATACAATCCCAACCTAGGTCTTGCCTAGATACATAATCCTACCAAGTTTCATCAAATTCCATCCTGTTCTTCAAGACTTATCACATGGAAACCAATTTCACATAAGTGACCCTGTGACCTTGAGAATTCACTCAAGGTCATCCAAATACAATCCCAACCTAGGTCTTGCCTAGATACACAATCCTACCAAGTTTCATCAAATTCCATCATGTTCTTCAAGACTTATCGCACGGAAACCAATTTCACATAAGTGACCCTGTGACCTTGAGAATTCACTCAAGGTCATCCAAATACAACCCCAACCTAGATCTTGCCAAGATACATAATCCTATTAAGTTTCATCAAATTCTGTCAAGTCCTTCAAGACTTATCGCACGGAAACCAAATGTTGACGAACCTGAACAAGAAGAAGCGGAAGAAACGGGCACTAAAACAATATGTCCCCCGGCTTCCACCGGAAGACATAAAAACCAAGGCCGGTATTCATACCATGACCAGTCCCCCCCCTCCCCCCCCCCCAAATTTTGTAAATAACTGAATTTGGCTAAACAGGGTTAAAAACCATCAAATTTAGTACATATCTTCAATGTTTAGGAAATAAATGACATCTGGTGCAGTTGAAATGCTACCGAGTGATCAAATCTTGCTTATCAGTAATGTGGAGCCTAGTCAGAAAATTATTTCATGTTCAGGCCCTATAAAAAATAATATCCAGGTTTATCATCATCACCCACATCAATTCTTGCCATCACATCAAACTCTTTTTTTTTCTCATTACCCAAGAAAGACACAATGATGTAATTTAAGGCTAATCACCTCTAGAAAAAAGCCATGAGAATTGCTTTAATAATATAGTAGATTCTTATAAAGTAACCTGGAATGGTTCTAGTTTAACCTGAAGTTCATTTTTCTGGTCCATAATTTTTGGAAATTCAGGGAGGATAAACTGGGATATTTTTCCATGTGGCCTAAAGTGTTTGATTTGGCATACATGAGTGAGAATGATCTTATTTAGGGGCAAAAATCCAAAACATTTGAGCTTTTATGCTGCTTTTTCAGACAAAATCCTGCTTTTTTTGCCCAATTACCAGAAATTGGATAATCCTGCTCAGTTCAGACACTACAAGGCAAATGCAGTTTTGTGAAATGTAATTCTGGCAAAGATAGACAGCACGAAACAATTTAATATGAAGACTTGTATTGTTCACTTGTTCAAGACTTCCATTTACTCTATTGTACCCAGTAAACAAAACCCTGAAGTTGAGGCAATTGTGGATGTCCTGAATCTCTATTTCGTTTTCATCCTTTGGCTTCAGGGTAGACTTCACTTTTTTTGCCAATAACATGTTCTGTGTCAATTGGCATATTGGGTAAACTGATACCCGTTAATTCAATCATACAATGGATGGAACTCCTGGAATATTGGTTAGCATAGCAAAAGAAATAGAGGTTCAATATCACACACACACTCTCTCTCTGTTGCTGCAAACAATCCCCATATTCAAAGATGACAAAAGCTCATAATATATTAAAAACACCTTTCTTTATTTTTTTTCTCATTCTTTACACAAATGTCTCCTTTTGTGTCTAAAACTTAGAAAACTAGTCTACAGAAATCAAAACTCCAAACAAGATAAAGAGATTTTGCAGGTGTTCTTCTGTACCAAGATCGTACACATTCTAACCATGTACATACATGAATATAACAGATACCATGCAATGCCCAAGGCTATTCCTGGACGATAGGAAGCCTTTCTGCAAGACCCATTCTACTGGTACCACATCTCTGCATCACCAATTGATAACGTACTGCTTTGTAAGTTTATACATATATATATATATATATTAATATACCATGTGGCAGTATAGCTGTGGCCTCACACTCAGGGCTCCCTCTTGGCATTGTCACAATGCAACCTTGCTGGCACAGTGACATTCACTATAGATATAAATCTTTCCAAATATCTTGATCAATTTGATCAAAATAGGTATCGCACTCTCATCCTGGCTATGATTCCTAACAAATTTGAAATTTTTATCCACATTTTTGTCCAGAAGTGTATATATGATTGCGTTAGGACCTATAAGTAAAATACCAAGCACTAATCTGAGCACTGTCGAAACTGCTGGGCATCTTGAATTCAGTAACCTTGTGACTTGTCCGCAATGGCTGAATATCACAATACCAGCAAACTAGCACTATACAAAAGCACAATTCTTTTTTTTTTTCTATATATTTCCTTGATAAAATTCACCAATGATTTAACATGCAATAACAACAACAGCACCTGTTGGGTTCAATTCTGTAGACATTCTCCACTGTTTCTTTTCCAAAATTGGCAACTTCTCCTCCTTAAATAACGGGAGGCACAACCATGTATATCTGTTTGTATATATTAAACCATGTGTGACCTTGTTGCCATTATGTAACAATTTTCACTGTATATTAAGTCAACCACACCTGGTGGGGGACATGTCCAATCACTGCTGTCAACACTCAATCATCTTACAAGGACTTACTTCTGTTCTTTGATGTGATTGGTTACTTTCGTATTTTTCTATACTCTCATTGGTTGTTAATTTTTCCGTCACCTGAGTATGACAGCCACACATGTAAGTTGCGTGCTGTCGCTGACACCAAGCACCATGTAAAAACACCCAAAAGCCTGCTGCCCACTTTGTGTCAGGTTCCAATTGTAGTTTCCCACCACAGCTTGCCAGAATAATCCTGGCAGAACTAACCAATCATCGCTGTGCTTGCAAGACAAAACTAATGGATTACTGATACAACTGTACAGCCCAACAAAGCACTTGTGTTAATGTACTAGAGTTTTAATATCTAATGGCTGTGCAACCAGACAGGTTGCCGTCTTTGAAGAATTCCTACCTTTCTTCTGTTATATTGTTAAACATTTATTGCAAGTAAGTAACACTGTCATCTCACCGGCTTCGTACACTGAAACAACAACAGCCAAGCCTACCTCACAGTGATTGGTTACTTCTGCCTGGACACTTTACCCTTTACTTTTACCAGATACTACGAGAAATAAAAATGCTTCTTGCTCCATTTGGGATAAGAATCCAGACTGGAGCAATTTGCTCCAAAAATAATAATTCTGCCATGTCTACTACAATTGAAGAAAATAATATCATGTAAGTAATAAACTGTCATGAACATTGTTTCTTTGAACACAGTCTTCTCTCCATGACATATATGTAAGGTACCTTACAGACTGATATGTTCAGCCATCATGGCTAATGGCTACTGCGGCAAACATTTTGCTACCCGTGACAAAGATGGCGCTTTTTCACCTTGTGGAAAAAACATTGAAGGGCAAGTTTCAGTTCACAGATATAAAGTTACAATGAAATATTTCTTTATACCATGACCACTGAAGTCCTCCTGTGTGATATCGTACTTCAGCATGTATGCCTGTGTGTATATATATCACACAATGTAGACTTTATGTGGTCAAACTTAATTTGTGGTCAACAAACCAACTTGCTGCCAAGAACAGCATCTCCTACCTTTGTGGAAACAAGGGGTTTCTTTTTCAAACCCAAAAACAAAGACTTATGTTAATAACACAGTGCAAAAATATCCTAAAACAAAACCATGACTTTAAAAAAAATAAAAATAACTTAAAACCATCAATGAATTCTCTTCACTGGTGTCCTTTTGCATTTTTAAAGCATACCTAATGTAAACACACAGGAGTTCCCCAAAATACAACTGATGATGATCCCACAACAGTGAGTCAGAATCCCCTGCACACTTAAAAATATTTTTGTTTTAACTATGTGGTAAATAATTTAAGGCAAGCAAACATACACAACCATTAAACTTCTACAGGATACAATGAAGCACAGTCTTTAGGTATGAAATCCATACACACTCATGGCCAATGAAAAAGCTGCAATGCCAGAGCCATTTAAGAGAACAGGCAGCTTTAGGATACTAGACCTGTACACCTCTCCACAGGAAGGGTACACATCCCAGCATGCTTGTGGCGCATAATGAGGAACTCCCCTATATTACAGCAAAGCTGACTCTAGTTCTACAAATATGCTTATACCACATCCTAGTGGTATGACTCAAAAATAATTATTTGTATACATGTTATATCTATATAGATTTCTGATGCCAATTATTACAAAGCTGTATTAAATGAGTTTACTCTTAAATTACTGTAACAATGATTACAAAGGTAAAAAATGAAAATTAATTGAGCAATTAATAATGTATATTATATATATATATTTTTTTTAATTTACAACATGATCAAATTATAAGTCATGGTAGGCATTAATTCTGAAATCTGGCTATGATTATAATTATCTACAAAGACTATACATACACACAGTTGAGTTTTGCTACATCATTATCACCCAGTCCAGAGCACTACCATGATGAATTTTATATAAAATCTCTCAATTCCAGCAATTATGTTGTGAGGCATGCCTCCATTTAAAGCCCAGTGTACGGACAAAATGTATACGCACGGACAGCTGTAGCCAGTAAGAACCCATGGCACATTGAACTAACTCCACATTCTACTGCAATATTCTAAGCCAATGAGAACCTGCGTACAAGGTCACATGACGTATGGGGTCATGGTCACCTCTGAAATCAAGTTACAAGATCAATTTGGATGGCATAGAGATTATAAAACTGGAAATTTTAGTGAGGAAATTGCACATTTATCGCACCCTGACTAATTCTACTATATTCTGTTTGATGTACATCCACTTCATCTACTACATATGGAAGACAGGCCTACAGTAACATGCCCTAGTTACAATCTATGATACATACATACAACTGTTTCAGTAATACATTGTCTTTTCACACAAGTATACATTACATACAATAAATTCACTCATAGCAATTTTTCATGTACAAAACTGTACTAGGTTCCACATCAAGTGGAAATTTGGTTATGCATTTACAAAAAATTCTAGACCCAGTAAGAATGTGCAGGTAGCAATGTTGCATCCTTCGAAGGAGACCAGTCATATCGTGCTGGATAATTATACATAACCTAGCATTCTCATGCCACCATTAGTCTAGTCTATCTCTTCCCATTATATTAAAGCTGTTTGGTAAAGCATCATTTGTTTGTACAATGTTAAAGATTTGACCCAGTATAGCAAGTATGTGTAAAATTGGTACAAGTCTCAAAGCATCTTCAAGTCCTACACTGGACCCAAAAATGTCCATTGTACAGAGTTACTGATATGTTCTCCATTTGTCTGCATTTGGATTCCTTTCATCTCATGTGTACAAGCACTTGACTTCAGTGTTGGTTACACAGATGTTGATGCTTCCTCATCAATATATCTATAAAAGATTCACAGGACATTCACAATAACACTTTCCACAACTCTCTTTACAGTCAGAAATAAGCCATGTAAACGCACGGGTCAACAAGTACAAACCAAAACATAATTGCTACCTGTAACACCAACTGTTCGACAAGTACACACAGTTGTTCTATACATGTGACACCACATCTTAACTGGCCAAAGGCCATATCTGATAACTGGACAACCATAGATGTAAATAAAGAACACAGTCTTTGCCAGACAAGCAAGCATCTGAGAAACAAAACAAGCTGTCAATCTTTTGTAAGTTTTTTTTCTTAACCTTCAAACTCTCACACTTGGCCACTTGGTCAAAAGATTTTTGTAAAAAAAATTTGGTTATGTTTCGTTGTTTTAGGCAAGTTATAATAATATACAAATGCAGTAAATCCCAAGATAAAGAGCAATCTAAAAATACTCCAGGTTATAAGGAAAATGAAAAAATACAGCAAAATCAAAATTGGTCAATCCTGTGTCGTAAAAAGATTATATGTTGTGTAACTTGCAAGTTACATTACAAATTACAGTATAATTCATGATGTCATTGTCTCAATTAGATTTTCCTTCATTGACGGAAGACATAAATGCATGTTGCACTCTCTCGATGGACGACTCCTGCCACTTAAAATATGTTAGTTATTAGCAGTATATGCAGTTAGATATTGTGATACAAGTTTGGCACTTTTCCATTAAACAATAAAGAGAAACTGTTAATCTGTTCTAGAGACCGATCCAATTTTTGTCTCAAATGGTTGCCATGGTTACAACATATATTTAAATCCACTGTCATGTTATCACAACATTCAGTTTCGTAATTGAAGATAAATTCTTCTTAAATATACACTGAATGCAAACATAAATGGTCTCGGTGTACAGTCTTGATGTTGAAGTTTCACTGTAGTTGTCGCGGCAGGAAGCAAGCGTAACCAAGATGTCAGTTTGTTTTGAAATAAATGCTTGTTAGAGATTGTCTTTCGGACCCTTACATATGCATGGGAGTCTTTTAAGTTATGAATTGTGCAAAATAAGCAAAGTTTCAAAGGCATGTTTTACTGATGGCCAAAGAAACAGTTCAGATCTCTAGTACAGTACAAGATATATGCAGTTGTACTGTAGGGGTCTGTATTACTGTGCAGTGCAGAACAGGGTGCAAAGTGTATATCCGTTGCTAACCAACCATGCATGCATTCTGCATGATGCTGCGTTTGTTCATGTCAATATAGACATTTTGTGTGCTATAAATATTATGCTACAACTTGTCAAAAGCCTAGTTGCATCCTTGCAAAAACAAAAGTGTGTCTCATTTTGTGAACTGCATGTGCTTTTGCCTTGAAGGCTTGTCATTGTCAATCTAGTCTGTTTATACAAAAAGGTGTAAATCAATATACAGGTGCAATGGGTATATCAGACCCAGGTAGGATCCGTCAACATTACAAGCACTGTCCACAGCTTAGCATGGTGCAGGCTTGCAAGACCCAAGTTGAGCCTCGTTGTGGCTATGGTGCTGTCAACTAAAGTCAAAAGGTGTAGACTCACTGTGAAAGCCCTGCTCTGTACCCTTCAGTCAAACTGGGGAAGACATACCCCTTGGCTTGGTGATCTTTTGTTTGAATCACAAACAAAAAAAGTGATATTTACATAATTTATAAAACAAAATTGTCAGCTTGTCTATTAATAGCACATTGTTATTTCAGCATATGTTTGTATAGGACTCAGCCTCTGCTGAATCACATGGCACTAGTTGAAACTACCAAATTACTATCACCTCCCAATGTGTTACAATTAATCTAAGATCACTCATTTAAATTCATTTTACCAATCACTCACCAGTGCACTAATAACCACCTTTTTGGGTCTGAGATTTTCAAGGTCGTCCAACACTCAAGGTTATTTGACACTCACATGCCTCATTCTTACATTATACAGAAACCACATATCTTGGGAGATGTGTCAAAATGTTAGTCAATGGTTACAATCACAGGCACACAGCCAGGTCCATGCTCATGAACGAAGAGCAACAAGTGGTTTAAAATAAACCCGGTGCCGAGCACACAGGTCAATGCAGGTGCATTATGCCATGATGCCTGTCAGGTCAGCTTGTGATGGGCTACTACGCTCTCCGTCTTGTACTGATGCACTTTCACTTACATCCATACTGTTGTCAGACAGGTCTTGGTCGTCCATCTGTGGTATGTGTTCACCAGTACCGATGGGACTGTGACTCAAGAAGAACTGTCGTCGTTGCTCCTCGGGGCTCAGACTGCTGCCCGGCGTCAGATAGACGGGATGGTCTGTTGTGTTTGTGGTACCTCCACTGGCAAGAAGTGACGTTCCATTTGCTGTAACACACAATGACCCATAAATGTCACAATATGTAATTATGTAATTCATGCCAAAATGTATCCTAAATTAAATAATTTGTATCAAAGTTCTCTGATGATTGCTATCAATATTTAGTCTTTCTGAAATCCTCTGGGGCAAAGTTTTATATGGTCATATCATCTGTATCACAGTATTAATTTGAGTCAAAAGTCTTCTCTTCTCTATAAGACAGCTGTCCACAATATGCTCTTTTCCAAGCTGCAATTGAGTCATGACATAAAATGTACAACCTTCTGATGGGAGAAAATTCTGAAATATATGCCAATTCTCACCTAGCAAACCCTCCACGTATGTTGTCCCAGAATCTCCATACCAGATCCGTCGAACCTCCTGTCTCCGAGACTTCATGAGAGCTTTGTACTCGGAGATACGTAGTTTCTTTCCATCAACGATACAAGTGCGTTTCGGACGGGGTCTACAAGATTAAATGAAGAACCTGAAAAACCTTGAATTCACCCACAGGCTTGATGAACATTCCCATGCAAAATTTGGAAGATATGAATGCATCTGAGAGATCTGTTTGGGTAAAACTATTTACCTGTTATTCACTTCCTTTTGGCCAAATTCACACCAGAACATGCATTAGCAGGCAATTTGTTTGGCCAAAACTCCAAATTTCCTCTTTGAGAGTAAGTGAGTTGCTTTCAAATGCATGTTAAAATATCTTTTATGAAAAATTGTATTCCCTCTAGTGTGGTCAGTACAAACAGTGTTAAGGTTGTTCCATCCACTTCACCTGTATGGCATTCAGGTGTGGATGGCAGAAAAGGCTATATCTGCATACATTATAAACAAACTTCTATTCATAAAACTGAAGTGACATTTACACATGTAAAAAATAGTGATTACCATAATGAGAAATAAAAACTGTTTCACTGTGTAAATGTCTGAACTAACAAACACCAAAGGTTACTGGCCTAAGGTAGCAGGCATCTAAAGACGTAAAAACCGACCACTGCACGTTACCAGGTCAAAATAAGTAATCAAATATAAAATGGAAACAAAAGAGTAGAAAAACTGTTACCCAAAGGAAAGGCATGGACAGAGGAAATAGGCAAAGCCTGGAGAAGGTGATGGTTCGCTGCTAGTGCCACTACATTGTATCTGCCTATGCCAAGCAACCATGTTGGTGAACCCATTGCCAGGACAGACCACAGCACTGGGCAAATTACTTCTAAATAAGGCACTTTATACACAGGACAAAGCAGAAGTGGTGAACCTTCATTTATGTCATTTAAGATTCAGTGCGTAAAAGTTTGTACAATTGAGAGCATAGGCTTCTTCATTTCTCTCTGAATACATCAAAAATGTAAATTTTGTAAAACATTTTCCAGTGCTTCAAATTTTTCAAAGCAAGCAGAAAATACTGTGAACTATATAGCAAAAAGCACGTTGCAAGCTTAATCTATAGAAAGTAAAGTTCTTTTCTTTAATTCAGTATCGGCTGTACAATAAGTGATCATGAAAAACCAACATGGAAGCTCCTTGTATCAAAGATCCAGATGTTATGAGAACAGCACCTCGCCTATAGCTGGCCAGTAGTGTCAGCCCAGAGCCCAGGAGTCGAATGTCAGAGCCAGTGTTACAACCATGTATGTCAAGAGTGTTGTGCATTGTATTAGAACTAGTAACGTGGTTAGTGAACCCTACACCAAACTGCTAGTGAACTGGTCATACAGACGTGACTCAGTTTAAACCAATACCCCAGTTATGTGATGTTTAGTGCCATTGTGCAAGTTAAGATTATATACTGCTCTTATGTACAAAATGGGAGGGGGAAGGGATCCATCATTGTCTTGTCTCAAATCGACCAATCAATAGGTGTGGATTCACTGGGGATTCAACCTGTTAGGTAAATCTATAATATCACTAACTGCAATTGAGCGACTAACTTAAATGCATCTGTGATCTCCAGGTCTATTTGTGACCTTCCACTGTGGCCTCTCCTGCCTCGCTCAGTTTGAGTGTCAGCAAATACTTCCTACCCAGCATGTCATTCTGTCTGGCTCTATACACTGTCAATTGACTGTATTGTCCTCTATGCTTCTAATTTAAAAACACATTTTATCTTAATTAAATCAGCAGACTATTGTGTCTCTTTCTTGTGCACCAATCAACCGTTCAATTCTGCTCGCCAAAACCACACAATAAATGGTCGCTTTCCACAAGTGCTGTTTTTCCAGCTTTCGTGATAAGTGAAATTGACTGTGAATGTATTTTCTTTCATCCAACCTTCAAATTTGTCTGTTCCATCTTACTTTTAATTACTTTTCTTTGGTTCAATAAGTGATCTATACTTCTCACAACAGATACGTTCAAACCACGTGCTTAGGTATTTAAATTGTTGGTTGTAGATTTTTTGTGGTTTACCGGCAGCATCTCCTCTCGAAGCAACTTTTAATTATTGGCCAACTCCCTGGGTTTCTGAGATTAAAACGTCTCATTCACAAACTTAATTGAAAGAAAATTAAATTTACCTGTCCCTAGCCCTCCAACATTGGTCATACACAATGTCTTAGGATTATATAACTGTACATAAAGTGTATATGTGTTGATTTTTCCGTTTTCATGTGGGCTCTTGGTTTTATTCCTCATTTATTTTCTGGATAGTCACATAGGCAGATCAACAATACTGCTATTATATGCTAATTATATTTCACAGATACCAAAAAGCTATCATCTATTAAGGAAAAACAAACTAGCAACTGAAATATCCAGAAAATATACAAACCGTCTACACACATACTTTAACATACACACCCAAAACAACTGTAACTCTGTGAATATTCAGTCTTTCAGACCTACAGAAACTCTTCTGTGATTAACGGCTTACTTTATCCACTTTAAGTTGATAAACATAGATTTTTTTTTATTTGTATATCATATTTATTACAATCTAACACATTTATCTTGCTCTTTGAAAATGATATCCTGATACACACACATTCAAATCTGGAACTTTCAAATCAGAACTGAACATGCATACATATTTAATGAAATTTTGAATCTAACTTGGGAGGGAACTCTAAGGCTAAGACCTATCAATTTAGACCTATTCCTTCTCGCTAAAGGGCACCAGCACACTAAAATGGTCCTCCTTGATTTGGTCTTTTCCGATATCCTCTGCCCTTCCCTCTCCCTGTGCCTCATAGTGACCTGCGAGTGTACCTATATCTGTAATCCGGGTGGGCCTCCATGTGCAGTTTGCTCAGGCGAGATTGTTCCTCATAGTAGGGCTGTTTTTCCGCATTGGACATAGCTTTCCATTTTGCACCTGGTGAATAGAAAATCAAGAAATAAAACATGACGTATGATCCTCCAGACTCCTTCATATGAACTTTTCTGCCATTCCCTTGAGTTCCCTTAACCTTTTGATTCCTTGTTCTAATTGATAACCAAGTCTTATGTGGACCAAGACGGGATGAACCTGGCAGAACGTTCAGGAACTTGCCTCACAAAGGGCATGTTTTCAGATTCCCATTCAGCTATAATGAACACACACACACACAAAAAAAAAAATGCAAGACGTCAAGTTGGAGTAATATCTTTGAGTCTGGATTGGCCAGCCATGTCCACAAAGGGTAATATGCAGCATTGATGCACTCATAAATTGCCCACACAACTTCTTTTGTCTAAGTATTATGGATTACATCTTACTCTTTAATGACAAAAGAGAAAATATTCATGTGATTTCCTCAGATATTCTAAAAGCAGACAGGCAATGGTTATTCAGTAAAATTTATTTTCACTGAATTTATCTACTGCAGTCAATATTGACCTACTTTAGCAAGGACAGCATTAAACAACTTACCCAGAATTTTGCTTATGTTTGAGTTATGCATATCTGGGCATGCTTTTAGAATTTTTCGACGCTCCTCACGTGCCCAGACCATAAATGCATTCATTGGACGTTTAATGTGGGGCCTCTGTGGATCGTTCTTTTCCTTTTGAGAACGGATGATCTTGGCTCCAAACATTTTACCTGAAATTTGAAAGGAGACATTACAGAAACACAATAATAATGACAATTCCACTGTATGCCTGTCTTTGGGCTTGTAAAGAAAAAAAAACGTAATGTGTATGTACCTATGCCAGGGACAGACCTAGACTTCAAACATCTGTAGCCAAAATTAAAAATACTGTCATAACTAATACAGATTTTGTTGTGGTCATTTAATAATTCAATTTAAAATATTTTACCCATTTACACATTCCTTCAGTCATCAGTAGCATTTAGCTTATTGGCTAATGGTCAGAGTAATCCCTGCCTATGGATGATACTGGTTTCATTTCTATGCATAAAACACAGAAACTACATACATACTCATTTTACCAGTACTTTAAAACAGCAACATGAACCCACAGACAAGGCATGAGGTTTCACTAAACTGGGGTTTTATATACATGGTATTACACTTTTAACGGCCAAGGTCCTTCACAAGTTTTAACTAATAGAAGTTTCCTTTAAACATGTATCAAATTATGACATCTTTTATGTATTTTCGGTGTTGACAAAGGCTAAAAGCTAGGGAGAATAATTATCACTTAATACAGTTTTACATGTCATTCAAAATGATTACACAGGGTAAACTTGTAGGGAATATTGTCATGCTGTTCTGTGTGTGACACTTTCAGTGTTTTATTTATTTGTTCATGTCTTTCCACACTATGTTTTATAACAAAGTGTTGTACCCTTACTCTGCAGTTGCTGCACATAGTCACTCTGTGGCGTGTTATCCCCCTGCATCTGCTCTGGCTCTGCCTTCACACGAGGCGACATGTGCATAATGGGGGTCATGGTGGGTGTCGCTGCATACATAGGCATGGGCATGCCTGGGTAGATGGCGCCACTGAGTGTGTGAGGTGGCAACTGATGGGGCACTGAACCCTGGACCAACTTCTCCTGTAACCACATCGGAGTCAAAGAGTCAATATTAACTTCAGCTGATCGGTCAACCTGTGGTTCTTCTCTCTGGACCAACTTCTAGAAATTAAAAAGAGGATACACATGCACATAAATTAAAAAGTCAATCCACCAAACCTGATCACCAGCATGCAGTACCAGCAAGCTACAGACAGAGCCACCCATCATACAAATATCATTGATCGACCACGGATAACAAATTGTTAATGTTCAACACTGACAGTAGGATCTTTCCAAAGCCAGTCCCTTTGATATATTCTTACTCTTCAGAGAGCTGATGAAAACACTGATAAACTTTACAGAAACTAAAGCAAATTTTACACTTGCATTGTTTCACAAAGGTAAGTTAGTCCTAATACACTGCAACCAGCTGGACTGCTTTAAGTCTTTTGCACTTCTGTTCAAAACATCAAGCCACAGGGCTCTACATTCTTCTGGTCAGTCCTATTGTCTGCACTATACAGACACTTCTAAGAACTTCTCTTCTAGCCCTGTGGGTTTATCATTTCTTCAGATCACAATAAGTGCATCAAAACATGCTAACTGAAAGCTGGATGTCCAATAGAAAAACATGTACATGTCTGAAGAACAATGCATTTTCCCTCCTGATTCACAACATGTTCTGACGACCAAATAATGTGTCTACATGGTACCAACATACACATGTATTACAATGTTGTTACTGTTTTGGAGCAATATTGCAATCACCACTTGTCACTTCAGGCCTCATGCCCAGATGCACTCTCCACATAAGTAAAAAGAATTCAACTCACTCTCACCTTGTCCAGCAGGGGGCTGTTGGTCTTGGTGCTGCCACTAGGGGGCGATGCGTGTGCTACCATGTTACTGAGGGACACATTGACAGCTGCCTGGCTGTGAGTGGGGATACCTGAGTAAGGGTTGCTGACGTATTGGGGCGGGGTGCTGAATCGCCGTTTGATGACCCCTGGGATGTCAGGTGGAGGCAGTGGGTTGAGTAAGCTACGTGAATGGTTGCTGTGTGCTGGTGGTGGCTGGTATGTCACAAGAGCTTCTCGACTTTCTTTGGGCAGTGTCACTGTGTGGGCCTCTCCATTGAGGCTGGCTTTTCTCATTTCTATCTTTGGCTTGGTGAGATTGAGAGGGGTCTCAAGTGAAGCTGGGCTGCTCCGAGTGCTGATAGTGGACCCTGAGTTAGCATAGCTGTTGCCAGCCTGGGATTTGGGAGAACCCTGCGACGACTGTGAGAGATGCGCATGTGTCATGCTTGGGGAGGGAAGTGACGACTGCTGATATGGTGAGGTAGCAATTTTTGGAGACGTCCTTACATCGATGCCCAGTGGCACAGTTTTGGCAACAGGTGAAGATCCTACATGACCTGAACAACATCAAAGAACAGGTGTTCCATTAGTCACTGTTCATTCACAATACTAGTTTTTTGGAGACAAATTTTGGGACAGAAAGTTCCACATTTAACTTGATCTAAGAATGAAGCAAAATACCTTTTTCAGTAAATAATATAATACTAAAAGAAAAGTTGCTTTCCATAACCAGTGCTGAAGCATTAAATATATGATGTTTTCAATGTTGAGAGCATAATGAACTGGAACATATACATATAAAAATCACGCATTGTGCAAGTGTAATTACAACTGTAGTTTTGACAGCTATGCCACTAGATGGCTCTGCATATTTTGTTAGCTGGATGGCCCCCAGGGTGCAGCAACGGTTCTACTCCTGCATCAAATCACTGGTCTGGAATATGTATAAAGATAGAAATGTGCCAAAACATTCAAAACTAATAACCAATGGAAAGCAAAAGAAGTGAAAAGTTTAAAGGAGGGTACAATGTCCAAAATGCATGGCAAAAGTATCATACACTCCACAAATTCTTTCAGAAAGAGAACAAAAAGGCTTGTTTGTCTTCAGAACAGCAGTGCTGGTAACCAGATACAAGTATGTGTACCAGTTGACAGCTACCGAAAGGAAATAACCAATTGTCCCTGACGCTTTTTTCTTCCTTCTTAATTTAATACACATGGAGTAAAAAACAGCAGCAGAAATAACAGTCATGAAAGCAATCCACACAAGTCTCCTGACGTTCACAATATTTATTACAAGCACACATTTCTTTGCTTGGCATGTGCTTCAATTTAATGCTTAAATTAATGTGCCCTTTTAACCAGTTGGTAAAAATATCATTTTCACAACAGCACCAATGACATCAGAACTTTTTACCCTCTCCCCCCCCCCCCCCCTCCCCATTCCTTTTCTTGCTGATTCGGTTATACTTAAAAATCAATCTAATATTGACAGTTTCTCATCCCTAATAATGAATTTCAAACTTTCCTGTCCACGGTCAAGCAATTCCCATTCATATGATCTGGACAAAAACAATTAGATTCTGTTATTACACTTTCTCATTTCATTTATCTTCCAGAAGAAAATGCAAGAAATAGTCTCACATTCTTCATTTTTTTTTTAGAAAATCGGTAATATTATTGCAACAACTGCGGAAGACTGGCATTTCAACCGTACACTGGATATTGGACAGCCAATTGTTATCATAAGCCCCTTTGTCGAGTGGCTGAGATGCCTGCACACAAATAGTGTATGATGTGGCTTGGGTCATGGTCAGGCTGGACCTTGGGAGATGCTCAGATTTCTTGTTTTCTCACCCTGCAGCTACTTACAATGTGGTCAGTGCCTGTGAAAACAATGGCTAGTGTCACTCTCCGGCTCCCACAATGACTGCCAACTCCAGCCTCCGTTCTGGGGATCATGTCTCGGTAACATGATCTGCCTTCAATTGATAACTATCACCATAGGTGTCTATGAGTGTTAATCTTGTCAGAGGTCCTTAATCAAACCAAGGTCAGATTCCTGCACTATTGTTGTAATTTTTTGCATTTTTAAGGGATTTTGTTACCTTGTGTAACATGCGTACTCACTGCTGGTCATTAATTCTGCACATATTTACAATGGTTTTTGACCTAGGGCAAATTGCTTTGTTCTCCAGAAGAGTTCAAAAACATAATCCACTCCGGCTGGGAAAACAAGCAAATGTTTACATCTCCCTGGCTACTTCCTAGATATTATCTCCACTGACCTGATCTTTGACATTGCAACATTGTTGTTGCAGCATTATTATATTTCAGCATGTTGCCAACTGACTTGAGGGGTCCTGAATAGATCAAATTTGTCTCTAACAAGATTTCATAACACGGTACTTTTTTGTAGCACAATATTACATCCCTGTGTCAACAAAATACACATCTTTCTTCTCTTGTTCATTCTGTATTATGTGAACTCTTCTTTATTTGTAATCATGACTTCAACCTGGCCTAGTACTTGACTTTGTAATGTCCCATCTTCAGACCAGAGGAGAAATCTTGACTGCGTAAACTTGGCTCAATTTAGAACTTGCTACCAAATTTCCAATTTGGAGGTAGGCTTTCTATACAAGCCCTGCATGTGATCTGATGCTGTCAGAACAATTGTGCCCATGGCAGCTGTACCTACAGCCACAACATTTATTTTTGGGCCTCAACCAATGAGATCTCTCCCTGTTTTCTTGGCTTGTTAGTGTGGCAGCTAGAATTTCTTGGACCAGGTATCTGTGTGGTCGACAACAGGACTAAACAAGGTGCGTCCCTGTTTCCATGCAACTGTCTGTGGACTATTCAACAGAATTCATCTGGTAGCCTCTCATGAAGAGGTCATGGTAACATTCAGCTCCTCAACAAGTTTTGATGCTTGAACTCTCTACCAGAAAAGACTAAAATAGACTGTCTGATGAAGTTGACGACTGCTGGTAACAGAAGTGCGGACAACATATAATGCTTGACAGGTCATCAATAAAAACACAAGCAAAACTTTGGCAAAAATGTGTATCCACACCACTGCTATCATTTAGAACTTATTTTAAACCCCACTTTGTAGGGAACATGTCATAAGTGTCATATAGGAACTACATGGTAAGCAGTACAGCCCCTTCACTTTCAACAGCTGATAAAATTTGCAATTTATCTGACACAACAAACTTTACTACATGAGAAAATAGACCACCTTCTCATGTCTGAAAAAAAAATAAATAAATAGGAAATATAATGACATGATAAGAAGGTTAAATAAAGTGCCATTACATAAGCTTATTAACACAGCCACAAATATTTCCCATTATCACTAATCATGGTCTCTCCAGGATTTTCTATTATAGTTAGGGGAGCAAGGCCAGCAGGGAACCAGTTTATGTAATTATAGAATGACATGGTAAGATGGTGGATAAGAGATCTGCTAAAATAAAACTGTAGTCTCATTTCTATTTAACTCATGACAAGTGTATGAATATCTATATTCTGCAAGACAAGGGCAAAATGTGCAGGTCTATAGGTCATTATACAGTTTTGACACTGTCCCTTGAGTACTAAGTATGATTTCTCATAGGCGGTATCAATTTTATGCCCCAGTCAGGGCTTATATTTCTCTATTACATGTCTATGCTCATAGCTAATATATGGGAAAGCTAAGGACACCATCTGTCCTGGTCTCTCTGAAAATGAAAACTATTTTCTTTATTTATTTTGGTTTACAAAAAGTAAAAATGTAAGGGGATATCTCAGTGTGCCTGTTGTGCTTTTGATGTTGGCATGGACCAGCAGTCCTGGGCTCTCCGCAAAGTGATAAGGTCGTTGTGGGCAATAGTGTCAGTGGTGGTGTCTGTGGGCGGACCAAACACACAAATGACTTTGGATTATCCCTTGAATCTCCCCTCCATGCAACCAGGTAATGCCAACAAGAGCATTATAAATAGAATCTATGCATACAGATGTTGTCTTGTATAGCCAGCTAAGTTGGCTACATTTCATTCATCACTGCATCAACTCTTGTTTTTCTGCTGACTCCCCTTTATACAGATTGATGAGCCAAACAAATAACTTTGCCATTTGCCGCCCAGCTTGAGACAAGGCGATATTTCCCCAGATCAGCTTTCTGAGCCTTCATTTGACGCTGTCATCTTGATTGTGCCGCCCTGAGATTTGTGAGAAGTTGCTGAAGGAAAAAATTGAGAGGAAAATGCGGACCCCATAAATGGCAGGCTATTGGTCTCCATCCACATTGTATCAGAATCACTTTACATTTGTAGTCCCCAGAATAGAAAAGTTCACCAAAGCCATTTCCGTCAACTCAGCTAGATTACGATTTATGGTGAAACAATGGTCGACTGGGATGCAGGAAAAAAAACCTCAAAGGGTATGGGATAGGACCTGTCATACACTGGCACTGTTTATGCTCCCAGCAAAAACAATATAAACCTGCATTCTACATATTTGTCTGGCTATGTAGTCATTACTGGGAGAAGACAAAGTATTTACAGTGAGAATGACGCATTACCTATGCGGAACTGATAAAAATAACCGTGTGAATCAAACTTGCACTCACAGTTTAAAGTGCAAAACTTGAGATGGAGAAAACTTGGGCAACTATGTTTGCAGGCTTTATACACTGTTCTGGAAGTTTATAAGACGTGGATTTTTTTCCTCAGGTGATCCAGGTCAGAACTTGATTGTTACACTACTTGAACCATTTTCACATCATGTTTGTCTTCACTCTTTTTATAGGCTTGTCACCTTGCCACCCACCACGGAGTCGGGGTCCAAGCATTTGTCTGTGCGAATCTACTGACTTCACAATGACTTCCCACAAATGACTCCCTGGATCCCTGATATATTTTTTATTAGTGCTGCTCCTGTATGGAAACTTGCATACATGATGACATATGAATATGACACCATGTCATATAAATAATCAAAAACTGAAGTAAAGAATTATTTCCTTACCACATATGTTGCTAACTGAAATTGAACCTTGCATCTTTGTTACTTGTTTTCAATTCCCCCAAAAGTGAAACACAACTGGATATGCTGTAAACCCCATCTGGTGACTTTTTTTATTATATGAGATACTTTTTTACAAAGAAAAGTTCAAAGTCTCTTTTTTTTTTTTCTTTTCTTCTTTATTTTCAGCATTTCCCACTGTTTCCTCATTCTTAATCTATATTACAGGAATGCAAGGCCAGTGAAGCTGTCAATCACCTGTCTATACCACCATGTCAATAGACTGAAACAAAGAAGAAACGGGAAGTTTTGTGCTAGGTTTCCATGGCACGCCCAGCATTCTCTCGCAGCTAGGAAATGTTCCGTGCTTGTACCGCTCAACAATAATCACAATATCTTCAGCGGGATACCTAAGGGCAACAAGCATATAAACTCACAACCAATCTCTTGTCCAACTACCAGCCCTGCCAAAGCTGGCAGCACAAATTCCTGGTTGCATGCTTAATGAGCTATCTGACAGGGGCACACACCAAGTTTTTCCACTTCAGCAGGAGCCAGTGGATGCATACAGGGGCTCCCCATTGCGCCTTCCCATTATCAAACTCAGTGACCGGTGAAGGAGGCCCCTGACCTTTACCAAATAAGGCAAGGCAGATTGTGCTCGCAACAAATACCTCACCCAGCCCAGGCTACTGTAACAATGGGATGCTGAGATGTGCCCTTCAACAGTCGCTGTGCACAGACACTTGAAACTGCTTTCCCCTGCACCCTGCTAACACAAAGTTTCTTTTGAGAAGAATCACACATAATGTAGCCTAGACCCCACCATAGGTTTGCTCTCTGAAGTTGAGAGCTCCCTATCTCAGGTAAGTATTAATAAAAAGAAACACCTGTCCTCATAAATTCATTGTGGAGCACAGGCCAAGCCCTGCACATGCTCAACATCATCCCTCCCACTAGAAACACTATATTCTCTGTAATTAGTACATCCACAAAACGCTACACAAAATTTATCTTTACATGCTTGACTCTTCTCACTTCCTTGTATCATAATGAATTTTGTCCATAAAACAATACAAAAAGCCCCCCCCCCCCCCAACCAACCAACCACAAGGTTTGACATTAACTCTTTACCTCTTAAACTGGCCGAAACTGGCTAATAGTCAAATGCTGCTTCAATGTTTTGCACTTTTTCAACATTAATGAAAAATGATTTGAAAGAGAATGGCAGATGAGACCTATTAAGATAATTGGTCCAGGTCAACGACTTTCCTTAGCATGAGTTTGACACCTAACCCACACGAAGGAAAGCTGTTTGACTCCAGCTAACTTCAAGGAGAAAAGGTTAAGGTCTTTTACAAACTGTCCAACAGCAACTTTTGTCACAATTTCTAAAAAGTAATGGGCTACATCCCTCTACAACTAAGGATTTCCTAAAAATTTAAAAATTTACTTCCTCAGGGCTGCTGGGCTGGCCTCCATGTCAAGCCCCAAGACCCTGGGATATTAGCTGCATAGCTGTGTTTCTCTCTGATCATATCCAGCATGACCTCAACATCTCAACTTTTGGAATTTGTTTGTCTTTGAATCATCCTAAACTAGGAAAAAAAGATCAGGTTTTATTCCTCTGGGCTCCTCAGTTTTGATAACCTCTTTGTTGCTGGGGTCCATCCCAACAAATTACTTGAGGGGATAAAAGATTAACAAAATATTCACCTAATGTACAGATATAACATTGTGGTGAACTAAGAGCTACACTTGGCACATACAAATGTGATGAAAAATGGTTCATGACTCCCATCTAAACAACAGCGGATTTCTGAGACTCTGTATATAGTGCCAAATGTCAACAATTAATTCTGATATGCGATACATCATCATAAAGGTATGCGCACCAGAACTTTGTTGGCATTTTCCATTTTCCTTTCTCTCCCTAGAGAGATTGCCATAATCTGCGCATCTGTTACCTAAGAATGCATTCTCCATCTGTTGCTGTGCTGGGTGATATGGATCTAATTATATACATGAACTCATTTACATGTAATTGATTATCAGGGTTTGTTATTCTCTGTCCCAAATGGCACAGTACCAGACTGGCTTCTGTTCTTCAATCTCTTTCAGCACAGAAGCCATTGGATATCACATGGTTCAACAAAGAACAAGTCCCGGTGTAATTGACATTGAGCAGTCATGTTTTCAACTTTAGGGTTTTTTTTGCTGATTTTAACTACTTCTAGAATTACATATTTAATGAAAATAAAAATGTCCAGAGCTTCTTCCTGGTGTGCATAACTACAGATTTTATATTGGTTAAAGCCAGACATGTTTATTAGTATCAAGACATAATGTTTATATCAGAAGTGTCATTATCTCTATGTTTTTCTCAACAGTTTTTGTAACCTTTGCACCCAGCCCATCACCTTCCAGAGCTGCCCCATTCTCCAGCATCCATCTCATTTTGGTGGGGAATCCATCTGTGCCTGGCACGAACAGATATATTCACACATAATACAGGTGTGGATTGATCCCGAAATCTAGTTTCTTCAACTGAGTGGTCAGACCTTGGCTATTCATCAATGTGCAAAAAGTTTGATCTACGGGCTATGGCTCTTGTGCTTGGCCATATCCATTTCAAGCTGAGTTGCTTCAGTACGGCTTATCGCCCATCCTCATTGTACAGGGATGACAGTCTCACTTTGCGCCTACTGCCCACTAAAGCATAAATCAAACGGAAGAAACACCACTTGAAATATGGACAAAATCCCCCTGGCTCCCCACATTCAGTTACCCATATTACCTGCAAGTGACCCTATTATTGGCATCAAATCACAATCTTAATCAAGACTGAAGATGGAGAAGCCTGGACCTTTGTCTGTCCCCGTAAACTGCATTTACCAATTACCAAAACAAGGTTTCCGGCTTGACATTTCCAAGACATTGGTGATGATGATGTCTGAAACTAAACCAAACATTTGACATCCCATTCAAAAGGTCTGATGCTTTGTCTTCCATCTCTGCCAATCTCAAGTAGTGTAATTTCTAAATTATATCCTATATCCTTCCT
Source organism: Hermodice carunculata (assembly GCA_964020975.1). Lineage (NCBI taxonomy): Eukaryota > Metazoa > Annelida > Polychaeta > Eunicida > Amphinomidae > Hermodice > Hermodice carunculata. The sequence goes on from OZ026612.1 coordinate 117,392,478, forward strand.
GGCTACTGTATTGTGTTGAACAATGGGCCAGACCTGAGGTAAGGGCTTGTATTGTGACAGGAATGACCAATGTGAATTAAAGCCACTCGTCAAGATTGCTTTGGATGATTCTACTTGCACGTCAACACGTTGTCCATGCCTGAACTGGTGGCAATGAAGTGCATATCGACAAGAAAGCAAATAATTTGCGACTAAACAATTCAGGTGTGCATTTCATTTAACGGGAAAATTTACCACCATGTCCAAGTCGGTGCTTTATGAGTTAAAGTACCTCAACTTCCATTTTTATGCAATGGAATGGGGGAAAACAAGCTTTAATCTCTTCAAACACGAAGATAGTTGTCCAATTATTTTGTTTTACACTCAAGTACACAAATTGCCAGTAGGAAAATTTGAGCTTGACACAATCACAGCCACAAAGCAGAATACCTAAGTAGAGTGTCCAGTTAGCTAGAATATAAATGGAGCATGCCAGCAACAACATAAAAGAGAGCAATTTGGTTGTAAGACTCGATCTGTATGAAGGCAAAACCAGAGCACCTGCAGTATGCCAGTGACAAAACATTGCTGATTCTGCTTCCTTTTTCAAACTTTTTTCTTCTTTTTTTTAGTGCTTTTGCTTGAAGTTTTGTCACCCAGCAACTTTGACTACTGGCCAATCATTATCTGACCTTTAGTCTTGCAGTGGTTGGTTGCTTATGGGCTTTTTCCTTGTAGCACAAGCCTCAGCCTCCGACCAGCTAAGTGCCATGTTACTGCCATCCAATCAATCCCTGATGAGCCTGACCAAGACAACACATATGTACATCATATGTCTTTGGCCCATTATCCCTAAAGGCTATTAAAACCCCATAAAGTCCTTCTGACTCCAGACCATTAATTAGCTTTCCCTGGGCCTTTGTATTAATAAAAAGTGATACAGATACACAAAATTGACCACTTCCATATCCCTCCTTAGGCTAATGACCCAGGGTGGCCTCCCCTAAGACATGCTAGTTCAATAAAGCCATTATTGTATGTAGCTCCATTAGGCATTGTTTCCTCAGCCGATTACAGGGCCAGATAGCTGGATTCATCATATACTAATGATGCCAGCAGAGGTTCTCTACAGGACCTAGGCCATTTAGATAGCATGTTAAACAAAATGTCTGGGACAGCAGGCCCCAAAGTAAATGGAAATCACCAAAGCAAACTGCCCAAAGTGATCAGAATACAGTCTGTGGACTTATTACTGATCAAAGACCTCTACGCGATAAGCAAAGATGAAGTCTGGACAACAATGATTAAGGCTGTCCAACACAGGGGAACATAATCAAGACAAATACTCCATGCACAGGTCATTATCCTGCCTGTGCCTGTCATAACACAATGGCTACAGGACCAGCATGACAACATCCCCCCCTCCTCCAACTACTACTTCTCTGGCATCCATCAAAACAACCAACCCCTCACTACTAATGCTCCACTTAAGCAACCCATCCCTGGCATACAGCCCCCAAAACACATCTTTTCACTTTCCTTGTTACTCCACAGACAATTTCTTGTCATTTGATTGTCCTACTGTTCCTGAAAACAGCGATCAAGCCCACACAAAAAAAATCAGCACACTGCTGATTGGAATTCAATTTGTGGGTGGCTGGGTCTCTACACTTGGTCATGCAACTTGTCTGCAATGTCAAGTTTACACAAGTGAATTGTCACCTGGTTATAGTCAGGGAACCAGGTTACACAATATACTTAAAGATCTTCTATCAGTTTGACAAAAATTCAGACAAATGAAGTAATACAACCTTGTACCTTTGATTTATTCTGCAAAGTAAATTGATTTGGTTTGACTTTCCTGCTGATTACATCAGACTCTGGTTTTATAATAAAATATACTTCTTGTAAAAGTTAATCCTTGCTGACTTTAAATGCATGCATCCAAAACTGAATCCCATTGTCTGCTTCAACTTTCAACAGTGTTTGTAACAATGCTTTTTGAATGGTTTTAGCACTAGGATAATAATTATTAACTCGGTCAGTTTTTATACTAGGACCATGCTGTTGAGGTTTTGACACCAGGGCTACCTTATTGTGGTTTTGACATTTTGGACTATTGCATTATGGTTTTGACACTGGGACTATTGCATTATGGTTTTGACATTTGGACTATTGCATTATGGGTTTGACATTTGGACTATTGCATTATGGTTTTGACACTGGGACTATCCAGATGGACTGTAACTTTTGGCAGCACCCTTTCCACTGATGTTCATGGTGCTTGAGACTTATCTTAGCCAAAAAAGATTCAAAGGCTGATTTTTATACAGTATAATATATATATATATATATATATATATATATATATATATATATATATATATATATATATACACACACACACAACACAACGGAACATACTATATGATTTATTTCAAATCATCAGATACCCATGGAAACCCCCTGCCATTTAACTTATTCACCACCTAATGAGATAAACAATACAAACAAATATCATTCTTGACCTAGATCTTGTATCTTGGCTGATGAGTTCTTTTGAAAAGAAGGGCATTTTTATTGGTAACATCTGAGGATACAAATCTCATTCTTGAACTACATCTTGTATCCTGGCTGATGAGTTCGTTTGAGAAAAATGGGCATTTTTTATCTTTTATCATCTGTCGGTAGATTTTGAAAGAAGACCCTGCTGATGCCTAATGTAGTCAATATAAGCTTTGTGACAAGATTCCACTGATTATAAAGGAAGCCTAGAGCCCATGGCACCATGAAACCATGACCACTGAATAATATGGCTTTTGCCTAGTCAATACATAATGCAAAAGTGACATTTCTCCACAACTACTGCACACTAATGCAGGAAGCCAAAGAGATGGATTTATGGATTATGTTAGTTATTGCACGTTAATCCATAAAGAAAGGACTGTTTAACACTACAGGTCTGCAGTGGATGCATGCTACAGCTCCAGCTACTGAATGGCAGACCCCCAACTAAATCAGATACTAACAGACCATACAAGTATGCATAAGGCCATTCACCGTAACACAGGTAGTTTGTGAATAAGAATTGCCACTAAGTAGAAAGTAGCCTGTTCTTTGGATATCATCATGATGTATTGGAAACAAAATAGGCTGGGGACTGGGCCAATTGACAAGCCATAAGCTACATAATTGTCTTATTCAATAAAATACTTTTGTTTCTCACAAAGGGGGATTACTATATTGATCTAAAGCATTGCATCTTACAGCCTCGGATATGGGTAGTTACACTGTACATGATTTATGTTATGTTATTGTGATTACAGTCAGAGACTCCTCTGGACAAAACTGTCCACACTCACTAGATGTAGAAACTAGGATGTGTTCATACATCTGATGCAAAAGCTGGCAGTTTTTAAATAATTTTCACTAAGTTCCAAAGTAAATGATAACATTACACAAGGGCAGAATAAGTTAACACAGCTCCACAGTTGTTTCCAGCCAGTACATTTATCGCATACTTACACATTTCCCCCTTTTTCCTTGCTGCAAGGGAAAAGCCTCAAGTAATGACAAAATCTTATTTACTCACTTGCTAAAGATAGCTGACTGAGAACAAGCTTTAGATGCCTCAGAAGAGAAATAACAATTTAGTTGAGCAATTATTGTGATTTCAAGCTAATAGAGATTGATAGGACAGATGCCTCTGCTTTTTGTTATCTCTGTCTTGTATGGTTGTAATTGCACAGAAAAGGCAAAACAACACCTTTAGCTGCACAGGAAACAACTGAAAGCTTCTGTACTTTTTTGCCAGTGCCCTGAACTTGTGGAAGAGGCCACTGTAAATCTTATGTTAGCTTTCTTCAGAATTGCAATAGATAGGGCCATCACTTTAAAGGCAGGGTGGGATGAGATGGGGAGTTTAAGAGAGCAATGCTAATCATGGAAATGACAAGAAACCAGCAGGTGGAACATCAGTCTGTGTGTTGGCTTGTGGTTTGTCCAACTACAGGCCTGCTTCAGACATACATCTACAAAAGAAGTAGCCGAGCTGGGATCACCTGAGCTAAGCCATCTGACAACCTAGTGCTGGCTACAAGAATAAAGATGAATAGTTCTCCTTTGCAACGTATGCTCCTGGCTAAGTTGCTGAAAGCCTTGCTAAACCAATCACGGACAGGGTTTCTAGAGAATGCCTAATGACTTTTCTAACAAGAGCTGTACTGTAAGCACAACAATCAACTGGTGTCTTCTTTGGAATGTTATAGAAATATCAGAACAAAAGTGAATCTATATGAAGGCAACTGAATTGTTAAGATCAGTCCATACCAGGAGGACTGAAAACTTTCATGGCTTCCCTTGGTTAAAAAGTTGTGGGACTTGTGGTGAATTGGTTACCATAACAATCCATCTGCCTAGCTTTCAGAGAACTTTGCTGGGCAGGCTTTATCTTCAAGAGGGTCCATTTGCACATGGCAACAATACAAGATAAGACAAGCACAGATGGCCTGCCAACAAGACAGGGCTGATGCTCTGGCCTGGTGTGCTCCTGTTGATAGTACACATAAGTCAGGCCCACCCCTCTTTATCTTCACACAGGATTCCCAACAGAAATGGCAACAATGCCACATTCACAGATAAGGGCTGAGTACTGCTGTCCCTCTGCATCTAAACAACACCAGCCAAGTCTCTATGTTCTGTTTCATCTTTGTCTAAGTCCAGCTCCCACTGTCCAGTGCCTGTCTACTTGCCTGTCAGATTGGCTGGGGAAGCAGAAATATGGGATCCATGATATTACACAAGCTCAGTTATTTCATACTGCTACATCCATACAAATGCCTATACTTTCATGCCTTTTACTGTGACAAAGACTTAACACTGAAAAGCATCAGCCCCAAGGGTGACAAAGAGACAGTCTAGCAGGCAAATTATCACTTGCCTGCTCAACAGATTAAGCTGTGTGTATTGCATACTGATAGTTAGCTTTGAAAGTAACATAGAAAGTCATGAAGCTCCATTCTCTGTCTTAGCCAAACTCATGACCTGAAGTAGCCAATCAAAGATATGTACATTGTTGTAATGTACAATTAAAAAAATTCGACAAATCTCTTTTATAAGCACATCAGGTACAAAATCAAATGGCTGGTAGAGAATAGACACACTTGATGAACAGATCATGCATACATGTACATCTCCTCTATTATCAGACAATGCACTTAGTCCCTGAGAATGGTGCCATTCTCTCACTTCTACCAGTTGTCAGGATGGTTTACATATAAGAACATATAAACAAACACTAGTACAAATGGAAATGGAGAGAAGTCAGGCAGATAAGCAGGTGCAGGTCTGTGGGCACTTGTCTTCCATTATCACACGCTTTGTATACAGTAACATGACGAATTTAACCAGACACACACAAACAAGATAGGAGATGTTTCTACCCAAGAATCTCAGCTTTGAAAAAGTGATCTTACACAAAATCTCAAGTCAACCCGAGCCATTCTTGGTGATCTCGCATGTTTGTCACAAGCATCAAAGGTGACTGACTGTTATCAAGGCTGACAAATGTTACTTTGATATTGAGGACTCTTCATACTCGCTTTTTTTATTCCAAACAGGGACTAGATAATGGAACAACTTGTGCCACTTTTACGTGAAATTAAACCCGGAAAAAAGAAAAAAAATCACCCTTGTAGATTTCGGGGTTTTTTTTTCATATACCCCATTATCAGCAGACAACCAAATTATAACCAACTTCACTTGAGTCCTATTTTATGAGAAGATATCTGAATGAGTATGTTCATATGTTTAAATACTGAGATGGTCCCTTTCAAGTGAACCCCCTGGGAACATATTGTTATATTACACATTAGGGACATATGGTCATTTCCGCTCTTTAATTACTCACCCAGATTAATGCACAATGGCCTAATTGAAAAAATCTGTGCCTCTTTAATTTGACATGCTGTCTTTGTTCTGCAAGCAGCATCACTCTAATCTGATGAAGTCTAGGTCTTCACAATCCTATAGTCTTTGAACTTCTACTTTTCAATTATTTCCTATTTTCTTTGAACTCAATTTGCCATCTTTATTATATCAGTCATCTTAACAGAGATTAATCCAGTAGAATTTTGTCTATCTCTCAGACAAACGATTTGGGACCAGGAGGGCCAGGCATATTTCATTGTGAAGGGCATATCTAGCCTCAGTCACACAAGACCCTACTCGCATCTGCACATGGATTCAGACCAAAAGGTCGAGGCGATTGTGTCGGCAGCAAGGTTCCTTCAAGAATTAGCTGCACGAGAAATAGAGACATCAAACCCTATATTCTTCATTGTGTTGTGGACCTGATTACTGTGCCACTGCTGTGCCTGCCCAGAGTTCATTCTCTGCTTCATCATCCTGCATGCAGGAAGCCATATAGCGGGTGGGGGGGTTGGGGTGTTCTCAAAGGCAGAGTTGCACAGATCAGGTTCAATATCCAGACAGCATTTATTACAGAGACAGATCTGGACACCCACTCATCCTTGCTGACCAAATTCCTTGCTGTATACATGTATCAATTGCTGCAGGGAAAATATCCTTACTTTGCCTGGTCACTTCACTGCACCTTGCACCAGTTGTGTCCATAAAAATTCCAAAGATGACAGTCTGACAATCAAAATGGTTCCTGCTGACAGGAATGCAAGAGGGGTCATAATCTATGGGAATTTGCTGTCATTCATTCCAATAACTTCTCATGTTTCAAATTTTCTTCAATATCAGGGAACTGTTGACTCATTTGCTGCTGTGTTTTGCCCTCTTACTTCCTTCATGGCAAGTGCTAATGTTCCCAGCCAGGTGAGTTAAAAAAAAAAGACAGGAACTATAGTTAACCTTAACTAAATGATGACTTAATATTATAATAATATCTTGCTGTATTAGGCAAAGCTTCATGGAATAAAGTAAAGAAGAAGCAGAAGAAGAAAAAAAACCCTGGAAACATAACCATAGGACACATATGCCCATTTCTGTCATTAGTTATATGGCCACTTGGAAACAGTAAGGGATTTCATAAGAAAACATTGCTGAAAATAATAAAAGTAACATGTACAAGTTACATGTGACTGCATAAAATATAACAAATCTTGACTGGATGTCTATGCACTGCAGTAAGCCAATGGCAACCTTTCTTGATTTCAACTGATTGTGCTGTTTCTCACTTGCTCAACTGTCTGTAATTTACTGTCTCACAATTGTAAAGAGAACTGGGCATGGGGTGGACAATGGTCTTTGCCACTAAATGAAGTGTGTTGTAAAGACAGACAATGAAAGACAAACACATCTTCATATACTGATTAATTATTTTGTGAAGTTTCACATGTGTAGGTCAAACAGTTTTCGAGGTATACACAACACAAGTTTCATGTTAGACATGGGCTGGACACTGATCATTTCCACTAGATCAAGGAAGTGGTAGAGACATGCACATGCAGACAGAGACCAACAAAATCCCAGGTGCATATCTTCCTATACTGATTAATAACCATGTAAACTTCCAGAACTGTAGGTCAAAAAGTTCTGGAGATATGCATGTCGCAAATTTCATGTGAGATGCGGGATGGATGGACAACTGGATAGACAGACCAGGGCAAACCTACATAATTTGCCCCTACCAAAGTGGTGGTGGCATAAAAAGATGTTATCTTATTATTTGAACGCACTGACAAAGAGATTTTCATCTATAGCTGCATGCCCTGCTGTGATACATCCAACTGAATGAACATATTGCATGCTAAAGACTGATCCTTGTGCATTATGAACAACTGCCATCAGTGAAAATGAATTCATAATCTAAAACAGTAACTGAATAACCAAATATTCATGTCAATGAATTGTAAATAACAATAATAGTTAAGTAGGCACATGCCACAAGCATAGCCATCGTACATGTGTATATACCACACTAACCAGGATAAGAATTTTTTTCATAGAACATCTGGTTATCACTGATGCTGCTGTTGAAATACAGGATAATCTTCTTGGCACAAACTCCTGCGATACAGTGCCATGTCTTCCACCGAAGGATTAAACTGACAGACATTAACAAAGTACATAGTACAGAACTTTTGATATGTTACTTAAATAAAAATAACCCATATAGCATTTGCCTTCCCAGGAAGTATCTGACTGATATATATATCAGATCCAAAATGCACCATCTGAAACAGAACAAGACACTATTCCATGGTGTTTCTCCTACATTAAGACAGCTTGAAACATTGTTATTTCAGGTAAACTGAACAAAATGCAAAAGGTCAGATGGTGGCTGGACAATGGCAAGACCTGGTCTTGTCACCTGCCAGAGCCTGTACAAGTTCAAGGTAGATGATAAACTACCTTGTTCCAAGCAATAGCTCAGCATGGAACATCAAACAAGTCTTTAAGCGGACAGTGGCTATGTCCACATCAATCAGCTAGTGGTCCTCTCTATATGAAATACTCAAGATTTATTGGTTTATTCAATCACAATAATGCTGCTAGACCCAGCATGGCTTACCCTCATGTTGACATATACAGGGCCAGAGACAAGAGTGAACTACTAGGTATGCCAAACATGTTTGTTCTATAAGACAGTCTGTGTTATGTCACCCAGACAGGGCCCCAACATGGGACAGCCAATTAGGGCTAAGTTGGTTGAATTACCCTGAGGATTCAGGTGGGCATTAAGACAACATGACGAATGTCAGGTATGACATCCTATGACAACAAGCAGGAAATAATCCCAAGCTTGTCCAAATGGCCTATCTACCTGAAAATGAAACTTGGGCTGGCGGGGGATCACGTAGGACAATCTTCGCTGCATCAACCTCTATCCATAATTGAAAGAAATGCTTTTGTGCTCATCAGCAGTGCATTATTTTACTTAACCTTTGATATGCTGCAGGATTCTTAATGGATGGTGTTCTTTTGTGAGCGGAGCATGCCAGTAATTAGGTTGCCATCAATGCCAGTTGTGGCCTGTCTGACAATGTTAATGACACAATAGATCATGCCAGCCTTGCTGCAGATATTATCCCGATCACTCAGCCGCACTCTCTCTTGCTCGTTCCATCAGGGCCCTCCAAACTCAGTTGCCATCACAATGCAATATTCACCATTGATTTTCTTGATGAGTCTTCATAAAAGACATGCCAAGGAAACCAACAGTCCTGATCACAGCAAAAACTGGAATGTCTCTTGATTCAAAAAAAAAAAAAAAAAAAAAAATCTTACTGTGGTCCACATAGCATTCCAGTGCATACTTCTTTGGCACATACAGAAAGTACTAGATCGCCAACAAAGTATCACTTCCCCTCTACATGAAGTTGCTTTTCATATGGTTATAGAACATGCAAGACAACAATTAGCTGTCATCAGAAGACAACCCATTGTCAAAACTCTGATACAGTGCTGCCTGCCATTCAAGATTGCCCATACCATGAGCAAATGCTGGTATCATATTGCAGGTGGTCTTGAGCAGTCTCTGATAAAAGGTGGTTTTTGCTGTCTTTATCCATAAGATGTCCCTATCCTTGTTAGTAGCATTATGCTGTAATTTCTTGCCTGTTTTAGTGTCACAACCTTTTTACCCTCCTCACATAGTCTCTTGTCTCTTTTATTTCTTTTATGGTGACATCTTTTTTACCCAACAACACCATGTCTCTTCTCCTCTCTTTCAGTGTCACAGCCTTTTTACCCTTTGTCCAGCAACATCATGATGTCTTTTCTTTCCTCTTGTTGTCATATCTGTCTTACCCAGTGAACTTCTCTAAAACTGTGTATGTGGCCATGGTTACTAATCAGGATAAAATACAATATTTTAAACTTTTTAATATGGTGTATTATTCATAAAATTAACTAGCAGAAGCAAGCTATTCCTTTCTTTCTGGTCATCTTAGGAACCGAATGGAGAAAATAAAAAGAGTATAATCTGCTCATGCACTTTAATTGGACACCATTTTGAATTACTAACACTAGTTATAATACTTATATCAAATTTACCTCAGGATGCGCGTGAAAGGACTTTAAAAACTTTTTTGATCATGCAAAACGTAAACATGCTGAAGTTGATTTGACTGTGTGCTAAGATTTCTGCATAAGGACACAGACATACTACCCCTAGACTGAAAGATATCTCATTCAAACGAAAAATAAAGATTCAGCACAAAATGTCTAATACAACTCTGTTACATTCTCTGTCACTATGTTTGTCACTTCAGTGGCCCCTCCTTTCGGGGACCCTCCCTTGGGCAGGTCCAAAGGTGGTCCTATTGGGCAGGTGGTTTCTCAATGGAGGTCAAATAAGATGGAAAAACAGCACTTGGGACCTGATATTTGAGGTGTGTAAAGGCAGGTGGCCTTCAATTGGAGTGCTCTCTTTGACAAGAAACTACTGTGCTACCTAGTATCATGTAGTTCAGAAAACATACAGATTTCTGAAAGATATAGATTTTTAGCTGGGCAACAAGGTAAGCATAAATATTAAAGATGCAACAAATTTCCTATCCATATATCTAAAGGTAATTGCAAAAAATCCTGCGAATAAAGCACCGAGAATTTATCATGTTCCTTTCTATTATGCACCAAGAACATTTTTCACAATTTATTTAGTAATTGTGCCATTCATTAATAAAGCTTGGTCTCCTAAATTTGCTGAAAATCATCGCTAATGCACTAAGTCAGTCACACAGAGGCTTTCTTTTATAATTCTTTGAAAAGCATTTAAAACTGTGTACCTGTTCATTTGCCTGACTCCTTATTGAACCAGGCTGTTCGAAACTTCTGCCAGTGACAGTGAGTACATGATGAAAACCCAGTGATCAGCTGCTTGTTTTCCCACCCTACACAATATGATGTGCACTTGATATCAACCAGAAAAGGCTACAGGTTTTTCCAACCCATCTTGCACCTTTAGCAACAGTATGTGCAACCACAATCAATGTGGAGTGCTTCTCATCAAGATTATTATAAATATTGGCTTGCCAGTTGTCCCAAAGATAACGCTGTGAACTATTTGTTCAGACCAGCTCGCCCAGGTGGCGGGCTTCAAAGCACACAGGGTTTCACTTCAAAGTGGCCACAACTGCAGACACAAAGGATTATATCGGAAAGTGCTTCGGGCACAGAGTGGTGACCAGTCATGCAAACAATTGTGGGACAAAGAACAAACACGTGGAGATGGTGTGGCAATTCAGCCGGACAGGTGGTCTAATGGCAAGGAGATGCACCACTTTGAAGATAGTGACACCTGTTGAGGATTCCAGAGCACAACTGCAGATTACATAACATTACTTCTTCCCTGCCCCAGGGGCGAGTGCCAGAGAAGGGTGTTTGTCCCCATCCCCTCTAAATTCCTTTTCCTTTCATCATTGATATGTGACATTGATGAGCAAATTCACATGTACATTTTCTTGGCAAACAATAGCCAATTATTGTAATCATCTTAAGCTTTCTTGTGGCAATATATTGATTTGCTTTGAATGTATGTTTCCTTCCATGCATTGCAATAGGACAATGTTGTAATTTCATTTGTTTTTGTGCCTTCCTAAGCTTCTTGGACACAATAGGATTAAATGTTCTACAACAAGGCAGTCATACACAAATCTACTCGACTGCCCTTTCCACTTCAAAAGATATAGCTTTTGAGGTGCATACATAAGACCATTATCCATGCCTACTTGTGGACATAGTCAAGCCTGACAAGTGGGACCAGGGTTGTGGGAACCCCAACCCCTAACCTTCTGGTAAGATCACTCTCATAAATATGTCCATGACAATGTTGGGCTATCTTTATGAATACATTACAAGGGGACATAAACTGGGAAACATACATATGCTATGATCTTGGAAAAAAAAATACTGCTAATTATTCGGGTGGAGGAACTGTTTCATAGTAAAATAAGATCTTTGATACAAAATGGTGGTTGTGGGACCCCGTCTATCGCCGCATGGTTGATGAGCTTCGTGGTGTCAGTGGTGTCATACAATGATGCCAATAGCCAGCCTTTCTGTCTGTCTTGTCAAACTGTGGTGTCTTCCTTAAACTTGTTGGGCCAACGCAATGCTACATTTCAATTAAACTAGAATTCATACCATGGACAGTTGTGCTATGTGACGGCCTGTCTGTCCTGACTGGTCTACTTTCTGCAAGAAATATGGGCTTAGCCCTCCTCCCCAAATGTGTTCCATGCCAAATATTGTATATGCACGTGACAATTGTACATCTGTATTATCATGGAATAAAAGAGTTTAAACCAAACAGTGGACTATGGGATAGAAGAGCTGGATAAGTTGACCATGGACATGCTTGCATGTGACAAGCCTCTCTTCAAAATGGTCAAATACTTTGTTGGTTTTGTACACATGATTAAATGATCATTATCTGGTACTATCCTTTTAAGTCCACCAAGTGGTGTAGGGAGCCCGCTCACACTAGCTCTTCTGTCATGCAATAACCCACAAGTCTATTTTCTGCTGCCTACCAACTTCTGCTTGGCACTTTGTGTGTGTATTTTATCCATTATGTCAAGACAACAAGATTATATATTATGGTGTTATGCAAAGCATGACATTATCTAGTAATCTTCTATCTTGACATTTAAGTCCTTATTTAATCCTATTTGCACTCAAAACTGTTTTATCCAGCAATCAAATGGCCATTAATGATATTACACAAGCTCATGTTTCCATCAAAGTACCAGCCCAAGAATGTACAAAATGGTGTACTACTGAAAAGGGACAATCACTTACAACCATACTGTATTTGAAACAACTTTTTCTTTTACTTCCGTATCTCTACTTTACAGTTGCAAAGCTCAGCAAGTCTGGTCAGGTTCTGTGTACAAAGTAACAGCTTACGTGTAGACACAAAATGTGATATCCGAAGCTAAAAATATGACTTTGAATTTGCAAAGAAAGAAAAAGTATGGTGAACTGTCGGCAGAAATGACCATAAACACGAACATGTCTGATTGACGGAAAAGGGAGTGAGGGTCAGGCAAGATGCTTTGATGGTTAGTGCACGGACAAGACTTGTACTGAATTCGCTGCTACTTGCAGAGCTCACATCAATACAATTATCAGTTGAATAATGGAACCACATTGACCCAAACCACGAGGTGTCATGCAACCATGAGAAGGGGTCCACTTTAGAACCAAAACTGCTTGCAGCTTTTTCTTTGGGTCCAAGACAAAATAGACGTGCAGAAGGTCTATTTGTGAAGCTCGTCAATACAAATTTACTGTCAAATAATGGAACATTATTGACCCAAACCCTAAGGTGTCGTATGTCAGACCACGAGTGGCCAGCCAAATAAATGTGCCATGGATTTTGTGTTTTGAGCTCAAAAGCAAGAGTTCTCATACAGCAGGGGCATGGCGGAAGTTTACGTCTGGCCGCCCCAAGGCACTGCTTTTTATGCACATTGTTCTCATGGCTGTGTACCCTCTGATGCTAGGTTTCCATTACTGTAAGCCCACAAGTTGGGATACTTTCACTTATGTTTGTGAGATCATGCCAACATCTTTCACATTGTCTTTTATCAGGGTGTCAATTTCATGCTTGCTTAATGCAGGACAGCTATCGTATGTTCAAAGAAATGCAAAAAGAAAGAAAGAGTGACAAAAAAAAGCCAATTTGTTGATTTTCTCACCACAAAAAATTCCTCATTTCAAGCTCCTGACACCTGGTGCTCATTGTATTTCATTCCAGATAAACTGTTGAATTACACTGACATTCAAATAAGCTTAAACCCTACTTTAAACAGACAAGATGTAAATGTTCTGTTTAGCTGTTTAGTGCTAATTTACAGCCATTTAGAGAATCAGCTCATAATTGAGCTTGCCACTTTTTACTATTAGCTCCCTCTGTGGAATTAACAGCCATGCATTACTGAAAAGATTGTGTTGTCTCATTCAACATAACTGCAGCATATTGGTTTGAGGATATTTAACATCAGCTTTGTTTCATGAAAGTGTGATGCTTCTTTAAGAGCTCTCAAAAATGCCCGAGCTTCATACAAATGAAGGAGCCAAGATTTTTTGTCGGCATTTTTAAACTTAAGATTCAGAAATGGTATTTCAAAAGCAAAAACTTGCACATGGTCAATTTGACTGTCAAATGGTGCAGCAGATTATCACATTTCACACACAGGTTTAAATAATACACCAGTATAAAAGCTCCCAGCTACTGCTATTAAACAAAAATCAACCTGTCTTTTAAATGCTACACATTTCCCAATCATCTTGCAGATGAGGATGTACCCACTCACTACTATACACACACACCAAAGACTTGTAAGCTGGATCCCTGCATCATTAACAAGCTGCAGTCTGATGTGGTTGTGCTAGGTCAGTAAAGCTCTCAACCTGCTCTGCAACAAATGGCAGCTGCAATGAAACTGAATCATGCCAAGAGGCTTAGGGTTAGTCGACAAATATTGGAAACTGGTAACTTTAGCATACATCTTCACAGGGGTCCCTTCTCTTGTTTGCTGAAAACTGTCTGCCAATATTACATTATTCTGTTTTCCCATCAAATAAATGCTGCAATATCAGTTCATATAAAAAGAGACAATGGGGGCTGTTCGGTATCATCTTCTGCTGCCCTGTACAATTGGCTGCCATCTTCATCTTGGGTACTCAGGTCACGGTACTGTCCACATATCCACTGATGGGAGCCCTGAAACCCAATCTACGCTGTCCTACAAACATGTGGGGTCGTACACTTTTGCTTGATTTTCTTGTAATGCACTATCAAAGGTTTCGCATGTTCTTCAGCAAAAAGGCTACACCAAAAAACAGAGTGTAAAGTTGTGAGGGTGTGTCTGTCCATGTACTTAAAAATACACCGGTATAGAAAAGCTCCTAGTTTTCACAAAATGTATTTCAAAATCCCAGGGACATGTTAAAAGTGACAATCTTGAACAGCATGCCAGTTAAAACATGTGGAAACTGATGCAAGTTTTGAGTGACCATTACTTCAACCAGAGCTGGGGTCCTATGACTAAGTGAATGGTATTTTCACTCTTAAGCAGGAAGACTGCAGCAACTTGCCACAAAGGAGTAACAAGTGAGAGATGTAAAACACCACTGAAATTGTACCTGAGATAGCTAGCCACTCTTTAATTAATTGAAAATGTGACTGTGAATCTCGGTTAACTATAATTTCCCTGTTTAAGCACCTTAATTGAAATGAGCTCTAATTGTATACCTGAATTTGGAAAATTTTATTAGTATCAAATCGTAAATATATATATATATATATATATATATATATATATATATATATATATATATATATATATATATATATATATATATATATATATAATGTTCCAGTGTTTGAGAACTTTTATGCAAGGAAAGGGGGGAGGGGGCACTTAAGAGGACCTGGGCATTTCAAATGGGTAATATGGTAATACTTTTAACTGCAGGGCAAGCAACTTTCCAGACCTGTAAAGGTCAGTCAGCAACTTTTGTCTCTGTTTCATGCTATCTTATGTGATACTATCATTTTGAGAACCATTGCTGAACAAAAGTAAAGCTTAAAGTGCACTGGTCCCTTTCACTATTCCTATCCAGATTTACCACACATTCCTTA
The DNA here is from genome assembly GCA_964020975.1 of Hermodice carunculata. Classification (NCBI taxonomy): domain Eukaryota; kingdom Metazoa; phylum Annelida; class Polychaeta; order Eunicida; family Amphinomidae; genus Hermodice; species Hermodice carunculata. The sequence goes on from OZ026612.1 coordinate 117,408,082, forward strand.
TTTTCTTTGTGATTTGTTGCCGAAACTTTGTGATTAATTGATGCTCCCTCTGGGGGCAGAAAGGCTAATAGCTTCACTGACACTGGTGTGTGTTCATGCTAAAACCAAAAGTTGACCCACCTGGTCTCCCACAGTCTGGTGAAAGATTTCTGCCATCTTCATTCTACAACAAAGAAAAAACATCATATACTGGAAGCCATGGTCATCAAATTTCTATAAATCTTGGCAAAATTTTATATAGAATGTAATAATATCTGAGAATTCACAGTTTTCTGCTCATAGATGTCACCACTAGCATATATTCCTGTATGCCAAGCCACTCAAATAAAAAAAAAAAAAAAAAGACTTTAGATTGTAAGAGTATGTCTTCTGTGGGCATTGAGCATTTTCTGTTCACAGATGTCACTGCTAGTAGGTAATTCTATGCACAGCAAAACTCAAACAATGGCAAGAATAGATAATAACAGTGTGGACAACAGTAAGAAATCACTTTAAATAGATGTCACCACTGGTGCTAAATTCTCTATGGCCATAACTGAAGATAAAGTTAATCTTGGCATTTGTCCAAGAAATATGTTATAACCTGAGGATTGAGAACACAGTTGAAGTATTGCTTTTATATTTGTCTACCATACAATACTGAACTAATGATCCAAGACAAATGATCATAAACTATTCTTATGAATAATCAGATCAGTTCAACCCACATAGCATGTTTGAAAACTGGTTATTGTTATTGCCTTCTTTAAGAACCAAGAATGGGGAACAAAAAAAAAAAATCCCAATTTTATTCATACATCCACAGATTGATCACATTCTATGACACTAGTCAAAATGAATATGTTTCCACTTCAGCTTTCACTTTTTTCCTTAAATATGCAGCCTGCCAGCATGCTCCCTTACAGAAGTAGTTTGAGATTCATGGCAATATTGCCTTACATACATGCATTTATTGTAAGGCATTGTCGCTAGCTTATTAGGTCCCTGTTTTGAAGCTCGACATTGAGCGCCACCGGCGAGCTTGTATTGACCGCATTGTGATAGGGCACAAAAGTATCAATCTGGGCTTCGACCTCTCCATTCCCACTTTTGTTAATTCCCGCATAACAATGCGGCATTCTTGCCTGGGCACACTGTACCTGCTTTAGCCATTGTTAACCTTGACTGCCCCAACTGACCTAGCAGTTTCCAGCACAGTCGTTAATGAAATGCTTTCTGCATAACACTCTCCAGCATTCGGCAAAGTGACAGCAGCAGAGAATTTGAAAAATTACCTATTATTTAGTAGGGATTTGGCCTGCTTTGGCTTTTCTTCGGCCCTGTCATGTTACAATCCCTTATTGCACCGCTGTCATTTTGATACAAATCCACATTGATATGAAGTCATGTTCAATAAGGTCTCGTGGGACAAAAATCGTTACCTGGAACAATCCCTCCTCTCCGCTGGCTCGGGGCCCATTTAACAAAATGATAAAGCTTGCTTGGCAAAGCTGACAGAAAACATCAGTTTTTAAATGAAGGGGGTTTTCTCCATGTCCAAAACTATGAATTTTTTTGGCAGTTACTATAATTGACTGCAGAGTGGCCCCTCGGCTTCCCTTCTGGATATTAGCATGGGTCTGTGTGGAGGCAGTTGACAATTTACATCAACAAGGAGAATTTGACAGGAGACCAGGAATTGGGCTGGACGCAAGGGACATTTAGCCTCAATGTTGGGCGATCTGCTCAATGTGTAATACCGTCACCTAGGTCCCGATCTCCTGCTCCTTGACATGGCCGCTTGCACCCAAAGCAGCTCGGAGCGATTCCTGGCCACGACCTCACTTGTCTGCACGCTACTTGTTATCGTGATCCTGCACTTCATACTTCAAAAGCTCACAAGCAGCTCTCGGTCTTCCTCCATATAGCTTTCAAGATTAGCTTCCATATCCATACAGTGCCACCAATGCACTAACCAATTCTTTGCTTCTTTGCCACATTTGGTTACTTGCCAAGCGCTCATAACACAACTATAACCCTGATCTCACTTGGCACAAGTGTACACAAATAGGCCTAAATATAAAGAACTTATGTTCTTAAATAAGAAATGACCAATTTTTAGGTCTGTTTCCTCTGAACAAATGCAAAGAATTGAGACAGAAGAGAAATCTGCTGAACCTGCAGCAGGAGATTTCCTGTCATGACAAAAGCCCATTTGGTACACACTGACTTGCGCCTGGCATTCCAATGGTCTTGCAATGCTCAATACAAGCAGGGTATCCGCTTTTGTTCAATTTCTCTGTTTTTTACTTCTCTGATTGCCTGGATGGGCTCAGTTAGCTCCATCAAACGGCCTTTACAGTGAGAAAGTGCCTGTCTTCGGCTTCATCCAATTTAAGGGTCTTGTTCTGAATGAGGAGACTGACAGTGACAGTGCCACCCTGATTGTGCTGCAGGTGATGGGCTTGCCAGGCACGAGCGACTCAGTTGTCCAGCAACATGACAGTCTTGCCACTGCAACAAGACTGAGATCTAGCCACATCAGACAGACAGACATCCAATACCCCTTCCTGAATCAAGATTTCTCCTCCACTCCACCGACAGGCCTTTATAAATGATAATCAAAGCGGATTATGAATCGCCTTAAAAACCTGCTTAATGGTATGAAGTTCAAACCCTGGCTACATACAATACTTCAAAGGCAGAGGCAGTCCGCTGTACACGTAAGCATATGACCATTATGAGACTTCCCAATTATGTGAGCGTGAGAATATAAAAGCATTAAAATTATAGTCTTGACAAAAGCGCTAGAGATTTGTGTTCCACTTCTCGGCCATAATTGCAACGGAATAAGAATATCGCCCTTTAGAATTATGGTCTTTCTGACAATGGCAAAAGATGGTCGTGTTTTATTTCCCCGACATAACAGATGTACTCAGGTCTGGGGCCACCAAAAAATCAATGTGAAACGCAATTGTGTTTGCTTCAAAGTTCATTTTGGATGGTGTTATTGTAGAGTTTGCTTTCACGTCCAGATGACAATAGGCCCAATCTTTAGGCAGTCAATTCCCAGCACTTGTCAATATGAGGAACACGACCATTAGGGTGCGCAGAGAAGGGGTGGGCTGGGTCGACATGCGCTACTTTGGCTGCTAATGCAGGCCAGAGTACATCGCCTGGCCATGGCAGCAAAAGTCTCTTCAGGGATATTTTATTTGGTGAATTCAATATATCCCTCTGTATTTACATGACAAATGTGTTGCCACATCTACACACACAATCCTATAGTCCACACAGAAGTCCAAATGCATCCATGACAAAACTAGATTACCACCTAAAAATGGCTGGGTCCCCTCCCTATGCCCAGAAGTAATATATCAAATATTTCCATTAGCTGCAATGAACACGATATGATAGATACAGTTCGGAACCTTCACAAAAATAGGCCTTGATGAAAATAAACAGGTTCTGTTCAAACACCGTTTCAAGAGCAGCAGGAAGATGGCCAGCTTTGATATATTTAGACTAGTGGATTATCTACTGCCCACTGAAGCAGCCACAAAATTGAGTTCGTTATGATTTCATCATGATCCAACCACAAGATGAGCACAAGATCACATAACTACAGACAGGAAAAACAAAGGCTGAAACAAAGGAAGCGATGAAAGGCCTGAAATGAAGCCAGCGATCCAATAATATACAACTTTGATATTAATACCACATTAGCATCCTTGTACTTGCTCAAATTTTGGTAGAAATGAATTTCATTTCCCTAACCTTGTGATGAAAGGTTAGGATTATTCAATAAAACTTTGACTAGACAAGCGGGGTCCCAAGTTTTTGGATGTGCCTTAATAAGGCAACCTACATCAATGGGAATATTTTAATCTTGTAACTTGTAGAGCCATATTCTATGGTTTTATATGTGTAGCGAAGATGGAGTAAATGTACCAAGTTATACAATCAAGCTCTATCTCAGGTCTTTCATCACATTACGCAGTGCACAGGAATGTGATTTACACAGTTCCTGGCACATTCTCAAATTGTATGGAGTGATACACAAAAAGAATTCTTCAGTCTTTTTGAAGAACTTTCATATTCATGGTATCGAGGATCAATAGCAGCTGTCAGTAGGTTTAACAGCCACCAAAATAAAATTTCCTGCCTGATAACCTGACATAATGTCCATCAAATTCAGCTTAAATTGTCAGCAGAACATTCAAGAAGTTTTCAGCCATGAAAAGAACGGCCCTTTCTTTTATCATATTCTGACTAACTGCAAGCCTATGAGCCGCAAAGTTATTACAGAGCCTCTAATAATAGCTGTCCTTGGATTGAAGGATTACTGTACAAGTTGATTTTGTGGTTGACCAGCCAGTGTGGGTTATCTAAAGCTTTTCTTTCAATACGTCCTCTGCAGGCGTGGGGTCTTCCCAGAACAAACACACCTCAAGAGGCTGGTACTTGTTAGAGATAGAAGGCCTGGTATATCTACCAGATAATAAGAAGTGTTTTAATGGGATTAGCTCTCTGTCACATCCTGCATTCATACTTACAAATGCCCTGGTAAATCACTGGTGTTGATTATCTCAGAAATATACAGAACTGAGCTTGTTGTCTCAAAACTCCAAAGAAAGTCCATTATCCAAGGCTTGCTGCTGTGAAGTGCTCTGGGACAGACATTTAAATTTTGATGCCACATTCCATGGCTTAATATGGCAAGGTGCCTCAGTATGTATATAGAAGGGAGGGAGGATCTGGTGGAAACAAAACCCCATTATCTGTGGCTAGGTCTGCAATGACATAACAGGCCCCACAGCCTAATGGCAGTATAATGCATTTTGAATGGTCCCTAATGCACTGTACTACAAATGAGGTTCTGTGTTTGTACATCTGGCTTATAAAACAAAAGGTCAGCTAATTTAGGGACTCCTCCAAGCCACCATAAGCTCATATCCAAACAAACTGAAGCCGTACACCCACAAACAGCTTTAGGCCTATGGACTTGGGTCTGCTTTCAATGAGGGCATTGTTTTATAGCCAAGAACTGCTTCCCCTGTCCCTGGAACATTATCTAGGATGGAGAGGAAATGGGGAGATGGTGCTGACAACTCTGTACCAGGGACTTCAAAGACCTGCAATGGGCACTTAATTTTTGGCATTCTACTTGGCACCAACGTGGGTGGCATCAAGAGTAGAGCCCATCAAATATTGCATAAACAATGCATAGGCCCCTGTCCTACACTCTCGAGCAGCCCTCACTAGTTTATAGATATTTACACAATTTCCAGACAATGGGGCAAATCAAATTGGTCCATTTATAAAGTATGCACTTCAAACAATGAGGGGACAGATTAACTTACCGTTTATCATTTCTCTTTATAACATCACTTACTGTGCGATTACTGTCCTGTTAAAAAAGTGATCAATTGATAAAAACAAAAAAGTCCAGGAAAGCTTCCAAGTCTACTTGTGCCAGCTCCTCACCACAATAAAGTTTCAAGTTTCATTCCATTTTTCCTTAGTACCATTCAAATGCAAGAGGGAAAGTTTCCTGGAGTTTCAGAGCACCATAAAAACTATCAGCTTAAATGCATTGGTATGCAGCGCCAGGGAGTACATACCATTCCATGGTAAATCAGAGGCATATGCAAAAACCAAAGAATTGAAACAATGGTGGTGCCATGTGAATTGTGGCCAGTTAATGGAGCGGTCCTTGCAGTACCAGTATCACTGCAAGGCTGGACACCCATCAATCATTGTCAATGTGTCCACTGACTGGATACATCATAACTCAGCCATCACAATGACACCTTCCTGTAGAGAGGCTGGAAATGACAGCAAATATGGCCAGCATTTGTTCCATCATTTCAATATTAAATCCAACCACCGCAGCAGGTTACTATATAACACCCCAGTGTCACTTCCAGTCCCATACCATGAGAATTTTTCCACTTCCTCATCTGGTGCATACTGTAAGCTAGACCTCAGGATGCTCATGGGTCAGGTTAGTGTGTATTTGTTGGAGAAATCTCAGCCAACTGGAGTACAACGACAGCTGTCTTGTCCCTCCAAGTATAAACTGTTCCATACACCACGGTCAGCCCATCACATTCACAAGTAGCTATTCATGAACTCTGACAACACCATGGCAAAACTCAACTAAAATTTACACTTTTTATGTGACAATTAATAGGAAAAAGGAGCCTCAAAATGTGCTGTATTATAGGTTCATTTGCCACCTCCTGGCACTGGGTCCACTGTTGATTTAACCTGACAAACATACACGTGTCACTGATAGCTTCAATCTGACCCTGGTTAGATGGCCAGGTTTCGGCAGAATAATAGTATTTGATTATTTTCTCCCATCTTCATTCAATTACACCTGTCTCATCTTAATCTGCTTGTCATGTAAACAGGTTGAAATCAGCAGGTGCAACTTTACATAAAGTTATCAAAGAACAGGTATACCAGAAAATGAACAAAGAGCAAAAAGCAGCTAAAGAAGACCCTGGGCTGATCAGTGACCTGCAGGTCACAGTTTAATTTACATGGGATAAACAATCAATAGCAAAATTTGTCATATTATTTCAAAATTTTCATTTATGTCCTGTCAATTGCTGTTAACTACATCTTATCTCATGCTGAAGTGTTTGAAATGAAAACAAACGCTGCATTTTATTTGAATTGTAGTGTCTGTGTATAACAGTTAAAGTCAAGATCAACTGGTTCATGTAGGTTCTCAGTAGAGAGCTCTGCAGGCAGGTGGGCCATGTATGTGTATTTCCATTATTTTTCCTTGTAATTTGCACCTATGTAACTTTAAAACCACTCCACACAGACACACCAAATTTCATGAATTGAATGGTTGTATGTACTTAAAATACTCTTGTAATTTGATAACTTTTGCTGCAAAACTATTCAATGAATTGAATGTTGATTTAACATAGAATCTTATGGGAATACATACACATCTCTTGCCTTCCAAAATTTTGTGTATTGGGTTGTGTATTCAGCCAAATACACATAAAATTCCTAATGGTGTCCTCTCCTATTTATCTGTGATCCAAAATTGTATTACAATCTATAAATAAAGTTGGGGATATAGAAAAATACTTGCCATATCCTTTTAGCAAAGAACCATGCCAAGAACAAAAATGTCAGCATGAGAAAAGTAAAAATATTTTTGGATGCACTCTGTACTGATCGAGTTATACACATACAAGAATAAATTTATAAATAATGCCTTTCATCAAACTTTCCATTTAACAGTACCTGGGGATAGCGACTGAATGGACACATATTTTTGACATGAATATCACTATGACAAAACGTAATATGCTTTGAGGTACATCATGTCAGTTTTAATGTATGGGACTGCCAGAGCAGACAGGTCTGTTTACAGGTACAAGAAACATTGAGACAAATGACAGTGAATAGAGCATATTGTGTATGCTGGCATGGTTTGTTCTGCCATGATGGAGGACGGCGGGCAGGCTGAATACCTCCTGTCTTCCCCACAATGGGTTCTCGGGTCCAGCTGGTACACCAACCATCATTTAGTGGCAATGCCTCTGCCTTTCCTTCTCACCAATCATTCAAGGCCTGGACCACATTGTCTGGTCTCTGTTCTCCTATCTTTACACCCCAGTTCTTGCCCTGCAGTCCCAAGTTCCCTTTTCATGTCCAAGACACTGTTCCCAGCTCCAGTTGCCTGTGGAGTTGCTTTTGTGAAGTTCAATAGCACACTGAATCTTGGGCAACAGCTTATCTTTACTATGGTCATCACTATGACCATTTTTCACTTCAGCACTGAACCAATAGCCGGAGCCATGCCATAGCCATTACACAATCAACAACTCTCTCCTCAGTTCAAATCAATTTTCCCTTTCACCATTCTGGTCGAGAGTTTCACAACACTTTTTGCCTTGTTTTGGTATGTCCTTGATATGAATGATGCCACGAGCTTCAAGTTTCAAGTTTTATTTATTATTCCAAAGCAGCTGACACTTGTATCTTTTGAAAATATGATACATGTGCTTATAAGTAATTTGTGAAAATGAACAGGCTCACTTAACCCTTGAAAGGTCATATTATTGGACTGAGTCCACAGCTAAACACACCAAACTCCATATGTGTATCATCTTTACTGCATAAGTGGAATGTAGAAAAAACAGAAACCAGTGGCAGCCAACCAAAGACACCAAAAGTTGTCAAATTTTCTCATATAATTTTTGATATACCAAGTGACCAGCACCGTTTGGTATATTTGATACAATGGCCTCCAATAACGCATGCATTTCCTCATTCTCTATGCTTAACATGAGCTGCTATTGACAACAAACCAATTTTTGGATAACTACTACCTATCAAAGTTCATAAAATGAAAAGCATTTATGGGACGTGTGTAAGAAGTATATATTTTGGGCATACAGAGACACTTTGTCAACCCTGGCCATGCAGAAGTAAGGCTTAAGGCCCAAATCTAGGAACATATGTGTAAGCCTACTTCACCCGAGGGGGAAAAAACACGAGTCACTGGGCTTCGTCACACGGCCTTGGCAGAATATTTTTGATCCACCAATTATGCACCATGGAACCATTCTGTTTCAGGGTCATGGAAAAGTAAACTAGTCTTGTGTTGTGCTAAATTTTAAAGTTCTCTTGTATACCTCCACATGACAATATGCATATATTTTCAAGGAAGAAACACTTCTACACACACTCATAGCTCAACTCCTACTCATGAAACTTCTGTATATGAATCTCCCACACATTCATTGATACCCCAACTAGTAACTTCAAAAGCCCTAACAGCTATAGAAGGGAATATGTTCCCTTTATCCCAAGTCAGGGAGCAAGGCCCCTCTCCCTAGAAACAAATTTGTCTCTGTGACATGTCAACTGCATATCTCAGCATTGTCATCAGAGTTATCACTGATATGTCAACACCAGTTGACAGTCAGTGGAGAATATCCCTCTCCAGCTCATGCCGTGACATAAAGTTTGTTACCATGGACGTGGTATCCTGGGGTATATATAATGAGGGCAATGACCAATTGCACCAGTCTCAAACACGAGATAGTGAGTGTTTTGGGTATTTCCTAATGAGCCCCTTTGATGGCAAAATGTGTTGAGCTGTGCTGGCGTGAAAATTCACCACAATATCACTGAAAATGTTTTTCATAGGGTTTTTCCAGCTGAAAGACCCTTGCCTGGGTCCCATGTATTTTGGGAATGGATATGATCTAAAGATTCTTAAGGTGACTATGATTTCAACCTTGTAATAGGATTGTCCAATAAGCATTCAGTCATGTGGCACCTGTCAAATGTTAGACCCTATACAAATGTGAAAATAAATGTTTACATGTTCATTATATTTCATTTTTTAACAGAAATAATGAAAACCGGTGGGGCTCACAAATGTTTATATCTTGTTTAGTGTTTAGTTTTCCAAATCTGTGTTTTCAAAGATGGAGGAAGCTAAAAATACAGAAACCTTAATTTTTTTTTTCATAACAAAACAAACATTGGTGGAAAAAATTTATATTAATAACATATGATCAAACCAGCTAACAGTAACTTGCACATCTGTATTGTGATCTGACATTTGATGTTTGCCTCAAAGCTGAATGTTTATTTAACAATTAGACGACTAGGTAGTAGAATCTTTGAGTCGGTCCATTCCAAAACTGTGTACTTTTTTTACACATTTCTATTAATATATTTCACTGTGAACTTTGTTGCATAGAAGTTACACAAAAATTGGTTTGATGTCTTACCAGTCCTAAGAAATATGTCCACTAAAAGCAAAATCTAACAAACATACTGCAAATGAAATCATCATTATTTCTGAATTCATACTGTGTGGAGACAGAGGAAGTACATGTAATTCTATTCTGAGCTTTTACACCAACATGTGGGCAACAGAAACTCCTTCTATCAAAGTTCACATTAAAAGTAACACAGCTTCACAAGAATGGAATCTCATTGGGCATATTTGTAAACAGAGAGTCAGAGCGTTGCGAGTGTTCATCATACATTGAGTAACATACCTGCAAAGAATGGTCTCATCACACACAAGTGTTGCTTGAACAGTGAAAGAACTTAAAGGAGGGCACTCATTACGTTGTATTTTAAGTGTTTTGGGAACTTCATGTCAGGCACTTACCACATGTAAAATGGTTTAGTTATAATTTATTCCATATTTCTAAAATCTGCATTTTAATGCTGCTGAAATCAGCTTTACCTGTCAAATTACCGGAAGCGGCAAACCTATGGAAGATCAAAGGCGATTTCGCGGATCACGGGAGTCCTACTTCTGCACCTAGTTTTTCTTACTTGATGAGAATAAACTCCTAGTTTCAAATTGAAGTGGTCGGAAATGTAACGAAAACTAATAATATATGTCAATGTATATGCAGCAGTTGTTTAAAACTGTTTTTAATAACTCGTTTTAGCGAGAAAAAAGCAACGTTTACGAGTCACGATATGTCACGTCTTTCCTCGCGCGATCTTGGACATATCTATAGCCAAATTTGGAAACAGCGGTATTCTGCAGCCTTCTACACCTCCGTGCGGTAGAGAGTTCCAAGTTTTTCATTGACTGCGAACAGACGAAAATGCCAAGGTGTGTTTCGTGCGGTGGCACAGCCACCGAATATCCAGAAAGATATTTTCATTCTTGGCCAAAAGACACATCATTAGCAGATAAATGGAATGCTATTATGAAAATCCCAGAAGAAGTATTGGCAGCATACAAAAGCACGAAGTTGTGTTCAGCGCACTTCAAGCTGCGTGACGAATTCCGATCGTTTGATAACTCCCGGAGCTCATATTATCGCTCACGTTACACGGTCACGATTTACGACCGATTATCATGAACGGAGTAAATACATTGATAAATAATAATTGATTTGATTGAAACACATAACATATGCATATTCTTTACGTCGATAATGACCTCGGAAACAATTTTCATAATTTGAAGTGGCTTTGTGTTGAACAATGATCATGGTGCGCTTGGCTTCGTTATCAACCGATGGCTATGATTGGCCAGTTGTATAGTCGCTTCTAATTGGTCCGACATCTTGACTGGCTTCGCGTAATGGTGAACTGCTGGTAATTTGGCAATAAACATCGGAAATTTGTGAAAATTAATAAAATAAACATCAGATATGAAATCCTGATGAAAAATCCTTTCCAATGATGTATAAAACAACGTAAGGAGTGCCTTCCTTTAAGTATGCCACACTTGTATGGACTGGTGGCTTGCAACTTGCCTGCAAAACAGACTTTTTTTATGTTCTCATGTATATGCTGCAGGTAGAGGTCCTGCTTCACAGACAAGTTTGCACCAAGCTCTATCAAACTATGCCTGATTCTTGAGTCTGCCCTGGAAACCTTGTATCAGGTTTAAAAAAAAAAGTGTTTCCCTTTCCAAGGAAAACATAAGGGTTCACCTCATACAGAGTAAATTGCGGCAGAAACCCAAAACTCCCAAACACATAAATGATGGGCATAGAATTGACTTCTTGGCTGGCTCAAAATAGCAGTGATGTCTTGGTGTATCAAATTTTGTTACATGAAGGGTTCTGGAACAAAACGAACTTAGATCTGACAGCACACCTTGGTGTACATACTATCATAGTGACATAGAATGTGTTCTGTGGCGTCATCCATATGTAAAGCTACGTTTTTGTGTGAAACCTCATATAAATAGAATAACTGCCAAAATCAACATGTCCTCTGCAAATTACATTACTTCTGTTGGTTTTAATCATAAAAGAAGTCCGCTCTTCTATACAGACCTGTCCCTGTGAGAAATACTTACGTGTACATTGTCTGATGATGGGTTACTTTTTATTTCCTGTCCCAGACTCTCTTTCAAGGTCTGCAGTTGTGTGATCATGGCCGATAGTCGCTGTTCTTTGTCTTGTAAAGTACCTGCATTGCTGAGGACATTTTTAATACTGTCCATAACGTCAAGGTCTCTCTCATTTGTCCCTAACCCATCTAGACCTTTTGTGGCTTTAGAGTTCAGTCTACGCAAGACATTGTCCATGGACTTACGATTGGTTACGTGTGATCCACCATTTGGTTTTGTCAATATATTGTTATTGTTAGTCTGTATATCTGAATCATTGTCTGATGATTCATTGTCACATTTGACACTTGCTAAGATTCGTTGTTTTTTGCTCTGAGGCCTGTCGCTGGTTGGGCTACCACTCTCAGAGTCCCCATCCTGTAGGTCCTCAAATTGTTCAGGTTTATTCACAATGTGAAGAGATAAAGATTCCACCTCCGAGTCGCTGCCGTTAGTATCACCATCGCTACCATTTTCCAGCTTCTCTCGCTGGATGAGAACCTCATCCTTGGCAAGTTTCGTTGGGGTATTCTTTCGTTTTGAAGACATGATTCTGAAAAAGAAAAGACAAACAAACACATTACTCTTTTGATCAAGCAAGCAGTTTCAAATCCTGTAATTTTTTTTATTTTTTTATTTCAAAAAAGCTGGTATTTTACCTTTATAATGTACCTACGCTTTTTCTTTTCTTTTTTTTTTTTCATTTTTGAATTGGGGGAACTTTCATGCATGTCTTATGGGATAACAAATATCTTTAAAGAATCAGAAATCATAACATAAATTTAGACAATTTCTGTACAACACTGCTTGCAGAACAACAGGCATGCATTCACATGCCCCAACATGCTAGCAAGTATAACAATTGCAGACTCAAGGCAAAAATAAAGTCAAAAGCCTATGGAGGGTTGCCAATACTCTTTCACTCTTGTTCTGTAGAGTTAAGTGCATTGGTCCCATACTTGATCTACTGGTAACTCAACCTCCTGATCACAGTTCGACAAATTATGCTTGTTAGTTATCCCACTAAAAGAAACAATGCATGTTCATGAATATCTTGAGGGTCACTGACCTCTTGTTTAAAAGATTAATATTCAGAGGCATTATCTTAAAAAAACAAAGGTCAATACCGTTTCCTTGAACACACGAAAATCTGAGCATGTATGTGTAGTCAATCCTTGTGCGACAGCTCCTTTTGCATGTTCCATCAATATACAAACACTATTTAATTTTGCATGCCTCTGTGCCCATAAAGTTATGTTAGGATTACACAGCACAAGGCATTGTAAGCATATTTATTTTCATAGTTTGAACTTGGGAGATTTGTTCCCCACCAAGGTATTTATTAGTCTTTTCCTCTGCTGTCTCTTTAAAGTAGGAAGTTTTTTGTTTTCAAAGAGCTTACGTCAGACTGAAATTCAATAAAACTAAAACAATTGTGAAAATTTATAGACAATTTAAGTGCAGGTAACACTTTGTATACTTGGAATACAATGTACTTCTGAGGGTCACGTCCTGTTTCATACATGGCACGTCTTAGCTACAAAGCATGTACTCTGATGTATCAATGTTGTGCTTCACAAAAAGTATTGTAACTACAGGTAAAAATGAATTTACCTGTCGTTATTCCTACCTGACACCCCACCAGCACTGCCCTGCCTCCCATAACTCGACCAGGAACAATATGGTCCCGGATGATGGCCAGTTTAGGGAGCATTAACTAGTTCAAATTGCAGGCAGACCTGGCTACAAAGGCATTATTGTTAAACAATACCCCAGTTCAAAATAGCAAAACAAATCCTTGTGACACCAGGATTTCTTTTCTCTTGTGACCGCCAGGACTTCAATACAATTGGTGTGCCTGGCTATAGTTACAATACAAGACTACAATGCATTACACGCTTGAGGACTTGCATACAAACAACACCTTGGTGACATGAACCACAACAAATGCACAGAACACACAGATTTGGCGAGAGTACCATGGGATACTTTTGTTTCTGCAAAGTCAGATAGCCTGACAGGTTGTTACTTGTCATGTAACAATGGCAATGAGCCCGTACCATTGTCCAGTGCTCCCAAGTCCTACATCAATATTTGGATATAATGAACACTATAGAAATTCAGGTTAGTTGGTTCAACTGGCTCTACCTCTCTGGTGCAGTTTGCAACACTGCAAATTTTTGATACATATAAAACTAACTGTCACACAAGCTAAACATCTGAATTACAATCATTGATATTATGCTCAATTGTTAAAGTGCTCTATGTTTAAAATATCCTTAGCAATCTCACTTCATATTTCCTGACATGAAAATTCCAAGGCCACACATCACAGTCACCCCATGTGACTCCTTACTCAAAATGCCCATCACGGTTTATACACATTCATTCAATTTTAATCTGAAAATGCCATTGCATATAATCAAATAGCTCCCCTCAAATATTGATAAATTCAGGCATGCTTCCCTGAAACCACTTTATCAAAGCTAATGAAGTTTGCATAAAGGCTGGGAATGCTAATTATACAATAATTAATTGGCCACCTCCTGTTTTCATTTATCATACAATCAGGATAGATCATGTTTTTTCATTGGCCTCTAACAGACACATATCCTGCACCTGTCACTCAAAAACAAAATGGTTAGCTTACAACTTGCTCCAGGCTCCCCCAAATTTGTGCAATAATTAGTTTTATCTGCAAGAATCATGTTTATTGTGATACAAAAACAGGTCCCATTGTTTTTACACAATAGATTTCTTTGCACCTACTTCCCAATTAAAGCCGATATGAGGATAATTTTTGCAGCAACGTTTTGCAGTCATTAGGTACCCATGTGCATGTAGAGTGTATAAACCCATAGCAATGACAGTACTTAATGGGAGCTCCATTGTCCCCTGAAAACTGACAGGGCATGACCAAACACAACATTTTACACACTGTAAACATTCAGTGTTCTCTGCAGAAGGGTCTCCTCCTAAATCTAATTATGTACCTTCCCTCAAAGAAAACAAACAAATAATAACAGGTAATGTTGACTTACTGATAACGCATTGTGATAAATCTGATCACTTTGTACCTGTAGCTGTGCTGCCATGCCCAGCTTGCCTAAATACATAGCGACTGCTCAGAGCAAGAACAATCAAACTAGTTCATATCTTGGCAACATGATCCACCATTGAGACTCCCTACTGAAAAACCTACACTAAAATATTTATATCACTTTTCAGACAGCAGTTCCTTTTGTACCTGAACAGATTTTTTTTTTTTTTTTTTGGTTCTTTTTGCACTTAGGTGCACTTTTAAATAGTTAAAATTGTAACAGATTTATTTCTAGTCACTTTCTTCCGAGCCTGAAGTCTATCTAATGTGCATCATCTGCCGTATCTTGTCTTTGCAAGAATGGACTGAAGGCCTAGTTGAACATCGGGGAGCATCAGCTGCCTTTCTTTGTTCAGGGAGCTGCTTCATCCTAAACAATACATCCCCTTTCCTCATTCTCTATGCTTAACATAAGCTGCTCTTGTCGTTTGATCTTCATTGACAATTAATACCGCCATTTCTGATATGCCCACAATACCTTAGGGCCCACCTGAAAACAAACATACCCATTGGATTAAATGAGAATGATAAGGGTTAAATTAAATTTGAACCCACATGGTTATTACAAGGCAGTATTCCCCAGTCTTATGTGCCATTCATCTGATGTAGTAATGGCATGTTTTTGTAATGGGTCTCTGGATGAGAGCTTGTATCTCATGCAAAATTTATCATAGCTGTACATTAGCTGCCCATTACATTATTAAAATAACACTTTTGTCAGTTATTGAGTTAGGGCCTTATGGCCGAATGGCATGTATTGTTGCACTCAAGCCGAGGACTCCCTTCTACAAGTGTGTGTGGCAGCAGCAATGCCGGAGGGCCAGTGTGCATCTTGTGATGGTGACACAGCAGCAGGTCAAAGGTCAGCCTTGGGGTGTTCAAAATCTGTGGGGTATTATTAAAACAAGCATATTCCATCTCCATGCTTCCGTTCTTCCTGTCATTGCTGTATGAGAAGGCCATGTGTGGAACAGAGTACCTTGTATTACAATGTACATTGACAGCCCCCACCTTGCAAATTCTACCTATGGTATCCTCAGCCTAATTCTTGGAAACTGAGCATATCTATATCTATACATATATTTTTTTCTCTTTCTCTCTCTCTCTCTCTCTCTCTCACACACATATACATACATATATCACTTCACATTTTCTGAACT
The DNA here is from genome assembly GCA_964020975.1 of Hermodice carunculata. Taxonomy (NCBI): domain Eukaryota; kingdom Metazoa; phylum Annelida; class Polychaeta; order Eunicida; family Amphinomidae; genus Hermodice; species Hermodice carunculata. Next base: position 117,424,187 of record OZ026612.1, read on the forward strand.
TTTATATTACCTTGTACATAAGCAGTTCAAGCTTTGTTTTGTCAACATACATGATTACCTGCCATACCGACCAATCTGTGCGTTCTCCACTCCACTTAGTATAATAGATATAATAAATAGCTTGGTATGTTTTTAAAGGCAAAAATTTTGGTCTGTTGGGCAAGCAAAATTTCATAGTATTACCTCTGAATTCCTGAATTATTATACAGGACTGACTTATGTGAAATAAGACATGATTCAGATGGGAGGCCAAGCATGTGGACCATAGACATTGCCTATGGCTCAGTCATGATAGAGATCCCCATATCTAGTTATCTTGTTCTGGAGCCAAGAAATACCCATCTGGAAACCATTATATGCAAATGAGTGATGGGGTGCTATTGTGCACAACACCGTACCACAGGATTACTAAGTGCCATGTTCCGAGAAGAATGACTTAAATGTATGTAGAACACCTAGGTTCCTATTTAGCTTAAGTTATTGTTATTTCTGGAAATGAGTCACTTTTACAATACTGCTTCCAGCCAAATGATGGCAGCAATATATATATACATACACACATGTACATTTGTGCTTACATGGACACTAATCTATTGTTTCAAATGTCATGTGAGTTCCACACACAAATAAATTTTCAACTTACATGTTTGCCTTCTTCTGAGGTCCTGGTCTTTATATTTTTTGTCCTGGTGACATCAGTGCCACTCATTGTCTACACAAGTTCACACAATACATTCATGGTCCAATTTATGATGAAGGCCAGGACATAAGTTAATAATAAATGCTACAATATCTGGTAACAAGATACAATGTTACAGATTTAGTTGGGGACTGAGTTGAACCTAAAATAACATCCAATCAGTTGTAACCATAAAACAAAGTTGCAGAAATCTGCTAACAGTTCCCTACAATAACTTTGCTGGGCCGGGCAGAAGCATAAGCACAGGCCTTAATGTGGTATTATGTAATTAGAACCCATAATGAAACTGGATTCCAGTGCCCAGGAACTCCTCTCAGCTTAGCCACATATAGAGTGGAATAATGATAAGCAGACCTTTAGCAGCCAGACATCTACCAAATTACCAACTGCTTTGATAAACAATCCAGGAATATTGTATTTGGAGGTGCCAAAGCCCCATGAGACAATCAGCTGCATTCATGTGCACAAATTTTGCGGCAAACTTATTGCCCATATATATATAAACACGTGGATCCACAAAGTAAAGTACAGTATTTCACTTTGCATGGATCCACATGATATGATTATCATAAAAAGTTTTATCTCTGTAACCAAAAAAAAAAAAAAAAGTGTCAATAACTTTTTTGTGCCACCTTAAATTGTACTTTTCTTTCATGTTACCTTTTGTAAGAAGCAAAGCATTAACCACGAATTTGTTGGTTTGTGGCTACACTTCCTTCATGAGGGTTTTTGTTGTTATCTCCCACCACCATCCTACAACAATGAGGTGATACAAGACAGAGCTCTGACACCTTCAACACATATCTGTCCAGTTTCTCATCTTGCTTCATAGTGATACTTCCAAATACTAGATTTTAGAACAGAATGCATTTGTCAAAATAACTGTGCAGTTTTACCTACCAGATACACTAGATACACTACACTATAAAACAGTACAGCATGCGCACAAGAGAACAACACAGCACCTTGCACTCATATTGGCTTCCAAAAAGTAAAAATGGCAGCCACATGTGTTGTAACTGTGGTATTGCTGTTCTTGACTTCCTCTAGGATTAGAAAAGTAAGTCCCAAAGTTTGCTAACCTACATCAAAATAAGTTTTTACAATAAACATAAACAAACTGCATGCTGAAAAACTTGCCTCCAACCATATGCCTGTGACAAAGCTCATTCAACAGTGCGACTATCTCTTGATCCCAGAAATGCTTCTCTTGCCAGCTCTCAGAGACTGAACTGACCATCAAGTAACTGGCTGCTACACTCACTCTGCTCAAGAGATGGTCAGTCTTATCTGAAAGTCCTAGGAGAGAGGTCTGGTCAGCTGGGCTATTGTTCCAGCCTCCCTATGCCTCATCTGCTAATCTCATAAACAATACCACAGGATGTGTGAAAACAATTAAATGCAGAGTTACTCCATACACAACTGGAAGCAGTTACTTACTCAGTGGGCTGGACTAGCCCCATAGTCAGCCGACAGGGGTGCCACTGTGGCCTCACCAACATCTTCACTCGAACACCAACATCAACTAAAGAGCTCCTTGCATTAAATTATCTGTCCCTTTGCCAAATATCCAACCACTAAGAATTGTAATATGATAATTTTCACCTATTGTCCTGTAAATGTTACTGTGGGAAAGAAGAACTATTGTGGCGCCTTTTTGGCCCCCAGCGTTTGTGCACACATCAAAACCTCTGTCACCCTTGCCAGACTTGGACGAAGCCTGCCTTATTGTTAAACAGTGTGCCTTGTCAGCCCAAGTAGAAGCCTGGCACTCTTGGTCCATCTCCCTAGTGCTGTTAAAATAATCAGAGGCTATGTAATGGACATTGACAGGGGTTCCCTGTCTGGTGACCACTTCCTTTCTCTGTCAGCTTAATGGACTTAAAGACAATTATCCCCAGAAATCCAAGTTCCTTTTACAAATAAATAATGCCATAACTGAAAGATGGTGTTGTTCTTGGGACTAAAGATGGGATAGGATCTTGTCAAAAAATCCCAACCATCTGGCTAAGCCAGCAGATCTAATCCACGAAATGTGCAAGCCACATGACCACATTGTGGTTATAAATGCAAAACGCAAATGTAACTATAAGTCAGTTTGATCTACATTTTTTAAAATACACATTGTAAATTTATACACTTACTTCATGAAAGAGTCTTGTATTGCCTGCTGAACAAACCAACCCCACTCCCTCTTGTCAGTGCATTGATGGGAACATAGAAATGTGTCTGTTTCACAGGCAACTTATTGTAACAAATACTCTCGCTCTCTCTCCCTCCCTGCCTCCCTCTGTAAAATACGAAACTTGAATGCCCCAATCAACAATAATATATTCAACTTTATGCAAAAAAATTTCCAGAAAATTTGCAAAAGTTCTACTACATTATGTATGAACACAGTATACAACATATAGGATATAGGTAACTTTTGTATTACAAGTTAATTCATGATCTAGGGTTGTCACTGCCAGTAATTTTCAATTTGAGATAATGTATTCACTGTCTCTCCATATTGCATGGGAATACACAAACTCAGCCAATACTTTTTCAGCAACATCTATTGGTGAAATACCTTCATTATCTTTTACTTTCCTATTCGGCTGATCCTGAGTTCTGTGATTTTTTAAATAATAACACACCCCTTTGAGATGGGACATGCATGAAACTTAAGTCTGTTTAGCAGGCAACTATTGACACTGAGTTTTTGTCTGAGAAACTGGGAACTTCTGAGAGTTCTGTTGTGCAGGCAAACATTCTGACTATCCCCCACAATAAAAAAAAAATCAGCCTTTGCATTTCTTCCACCTGTTTCCATGGAACTGTTCCCCAGGTTTATTTTGGTTGCCATGATCACAAGCAGGCAACACATTACAGCTCAAAGAACAGAAAACTTCAATCTTCTTCAACCTACTTTTCTAGTGATGGGTCACACTTGGGCTGAAGGTCATTCCAGGAAAGAGTGACAGGATACATGATCCCTGAAGCAACAGACCAGCAGGCAATCAGCCAAGTTGACTTCCAGGCTTGTGAAAACACCAAGACCACCTTCTACAATAGGATTGCATTGTTGTCTGTAGATTTCATTCCACAACTTCCTCACAGGTATTTTGTATCCAAACAACTTGGCACTGCCTCCTGTTCCATTTCTTCAACCTCTATATGACGTCAAACAATACTTAGATGTAACAGGCTTAGAATGACAGACCACTTTACATTTTCTGCTGTTCCAGTTCCTGGGACCAGCTGCAAGAGCTGGTATGGGACAGAGAGCACATATCGCTTTGAGGAGAGTAGGCACAATATTCATGTACCTGCTTTGTACCTTCCTATCTCTTCCCCACTCAGTTTCCTAGTACACATCTCACAGAGTGTGCATCTGGTTTCTTCAGAGCTCCACTTTTGCTCAGTTGTTTTTGCCTAATCCAAATTGCATATTTCTTTTCTGACTTTTGAAAAAGGTACATATCTTACAGAGAAACTTTAAATATGCCTTTTTTGTGTGTGTGCTTTTTTTTCTGTTTTTGTTTTTTTGGAGGGGGGGGGGAGGGAGGGATGGGATGACCACCATTTTAAATCATGTAAGAAACTGGTTATTGCATTTAAGTTTGTGTACCTGGATCTTAGAACCTGTCACAAAGTTGATTTCTTCGACAACAGCTGACACAAGACGACTTCTTCAGTTTACTTGGCCGGGACAAGTTTCAAATGAAATTAACCATAATTCAAGTTCCTCATACTTTTGTTTTTATTTACACTGACAACTATTTGTCATCTGAAACTGAAAACTTCTATCAAGTTATCTTTGCAGCTTAAAACAGTTAACAGTCTATTCATTATACCTTGTCTCACAATGTGTAATCACTTTAACAAGTTCATGGTGAGCTGACAATTCCAACTTTAGTAAAACTCCATTTCTACTCAAAAGTCCAGCATTTTAACTGCACAAGCAAATACAGTTTGTATCTCATGCACACATACACTTCACTTTGTAACAATGCAAAATATGACTACAAGGCTATTACTGTCAACTACCACAATGCAGCATGTCCATCATTTACTCACTTCATTTATAACCACAACTTCTTATCTTGTGGAATGTGAAATATGTAAGTTAAATTTGTGTTATAAAATCTTTAAATTATGAAAGACAGGCGACAAAAAGCACAAAGACTTGACACTCGCATTTAAGACAGAGGAATTACCAAGGACATTCGATATCATGGAAATCAACTTGAGAAAGGACAAAACAGCCCATCTCTGGCGTCAAACATCACTCACCAATTTCCTGTTGTACTCACTTGTGAAAGTGTTTAACATCCAAAACAGCTGCTCTTTGTTGTGCTTCACCGACAGGCCCCTTCCTGTCCTTGTAACAACTGATCCTCTTGTTCTATGCTACATCACACTAGCACCCTGGGAAATTCCCCAACTTCATTTTTACAATGCCACATTTGACTGGGCTACCACACATGCTTTTTGTGTATTAAAATAATAAGTCGGAATGACTTGGTTTGTTACCTATTCAAAAGTGTTGTGTTCGTGGCTATCACCAGGAGTCATTTTCTGCAGGGCTTCATGCCCCAGGATACAAACACTTGTGTTCATATATATACACACTTTCAACGTCCTTTCCCTAGCAATGACACAAAAGCCATCTTGAAGCATCAATTGTTAGGTCAAAACAGTCTGCACGTTCAGGCTGGCTGATTTAGAACAGGACATTTGCTAATTATCATATATTTCTATAGATGCTTTTCCCGATCCATCTACTTCCCCAACTTTTGAAACGGGGCTATTTATCCCCTGTGGCAAAACGGACTTCAATTCAACAACAGAATCATCACTTTTATGACCAGGAACAGCAGAACTCTTTTGTGAAGAAGAACAAACTTCAATAGAACCTTTGTACTTGGCTCAAATGTGGTATTGTTCCGACTTCCTCCCAAACTAAATTTTTCAGTGGTTGCAGCCCTGCAAGAATGACCCAAGCGTACAGCTATCACGAGTCAAATTCCCATTATGCTACAGGCCACAACTAGGACATATGATACACGTTCTGACAAGGGTCAGTATTTTTATGGAAGCAGGATTCAATAAAAACAGCAGCCGGAAGCTCCATTGAAGGTTTCTTAAATAACCTGGCTACTGAAAGAAGACCTGGGACTTGTGTCTCCCCAAGTTTTGCTCACAATTACTATGACTGAAACAAAGACTGGTAACAATGGACCCCTCTATGTCAAACTGTACGTGCCCCTGCATATTTTTCCCAGTTTTCTAATTAACACAAAATAACACCAAGTTTTGTATGCTCATTTTAATCCAATTAGGCCAGCATGGCACTTCAGTAGTGCAAGACAACACCCTTTCATAGTATGGTTATTAAAACAATAGGTGGTTACATGATAAGTAAGCTATAAGACATACAGAAATATTACCACCCTTCAATAGAAACAAGAGATGTTTCAAGAGATCATGTCCGTCTCTGTGGAGACAACAGCAGCCAAAATGGCACCAGGCAAAACATCATCTTCTTTGCTATCTTCCAGGATACAATATCAAAAGTATTGTTAAAAGCACCAAAACATATTTTTTGTATGAGTGTTGTATGACATGGCTGATGACACAATAGTGCACTAAAAGGTCTGTGCCGTAAATGACTGACAGAGCATCATGGGATCTGTTTGCTTCTGCCTTGCCTACCCTAAGTGGATAACTCATCTTGACATGGCCACGGACTTCTCTCAGTCACTTCTCATCTGAAACATGGAATCTGCCATCTGGCTTCAGCAAGTCTCTGATCAGATATGTCAACATCAAATTGCATCAATGTGATATCTGCAGCAACTCTCATCTGGGTAAAAGATTCCTGGCATGAGATTCTCTGTGTCTATCTTGATATGCCACTTCACTTTCCTTCACTCAGATAAATGTTCGACCAAAAGAAAAAAAAAAAAAAAAAACGCAAAAACCCAAGATTCTTCTTACATGCTGAGCCATTGCAAATGCATATGGTTAAAAACTGGCCTTTCAGTCTATATGTATCTATTCATGTATGTTTAATCCTTATTTAACAGACAGTTGCCACTAGACCTGCCTTTCTACATAAAAACTCTTACAGCTAGGCCTACCTCCCACTCCATGCAAGTCAAAGGTCCAAACTGGTAGCATCAGCATAAGGATACCACCTCAACCTGACATCTATAAACAAGAACATGTATCCCGGCAAACCTAGGAATAAACAAACATGAATATTTTGTAACCACAAAAACAAACTGAACCACCACTACGCAACCACAAATTAGGCCTATTTGGCACTTCTAACCCCATCCATGCAACCTGGATGTATACAATGACAACAGGTGGAACAGAAACGTAGAATGAAAGTAACAAACACCCTGAATGGGGACGTACTGGTACTTTTGATACCACGAATTCTGTATTACAATCTATGTCCTAACCTTGGGCCTCAAGCTTTGTAACAGTCTTGACCCTTCTGATCCTGCAATAGATCCTAAGTTAGAAGCCACACCTGGACTTTCACTTCTAATCTGCACTATCTGGGTTTCTTCCAGAAGGGTTATTTTAGGGTACATAAATATTCCAATGTGGTGCATACACTTCTGAAGGCCGCATAATGATGGGGTATTGCATGTACATTTTGGGGTATAATAATCGAGCATCACTCTATTTTCAGGGTCAGCAAAAGTACCCTTCACTTTTTTCAGGGTATCATCTACCCTTTTTACCCTTTGGCAGTAGAAACCCCCATTACCATGGAGTTATTGCTGTGATTGACTTATGACTGCCATAGTGATACACATACATGCATACATACATATATATATATATATATATATATATATATATATATATATATATATATATATATATATATATATATATATATATATATACATATATATACACACACACATATATATATATATATATACACACACACACACACACACACACATACATATATGCATGACCGCAGCTCCTATTAATGATTGTAGCATTACCAGAAATTTCTATGTAAACGTTCATTACTGAAATGACTAAACTGACAACTCAATTTTCCTATATTTGTGTGTCCCTGAGGGGTAGTTAAATTAAGCATGTCTTCAGATAATCCCTAATACACACCCAGAATTTGCAACCCTTAATCTGGGCAAAATAAAATATTCTAGTACAAATCCTGGCTTCTAATATAAAATTTACTGATAAATAAATTAATTCCTTACTTTTCACTTTTGGTATACATGTACTTCCACCTCGCAACTTTATAAATCAACTTACTGTAAAGCTATGCTGTTATCTCAATTCTTTCAGAGTCAGTAAACTTGTGTTGTAAAAGTACATGTACTCCTCCACAAGTTATTCCTGGGACCATGTAATGACCAATATCGCCCTTTATACATAAATGTACTGGTATATATAAATATATATATAATTCAATGCATGATATGGTGTATTTTAACTTGTCTCAGAATATCCATAAACATTGTGTTGTTTAAAGTTTGGCTAAAATCCTTGCCTCTCCAGAAACATCTGTAACAAACTGCATGGTTTTGTCCATTGTTTTCCTCAAGGTCTCCCACACAATGTGGTGCCAATATACCATGAAATAAACAACTTTTTAGGGGATTACATACAGTTTCCAGATGTGAGGTATCCATTCATTCATTTGTTCTGGGGTGCACCCAGTGATCGTGATAATGTGTACCCATAGCCTTAGTATCCCATGACAGTCTATTGTGGCCCACTGGCCTCCTGCTGAGCGTTCAGGCCTAAAAACAAGCAAATCATTCTTTCTGCATGGTGCATTCACTGTACGGGAGCTGCCTTAACTGACTGTCAGTCTTTTTTCATCAAAATCTGCATGCCTATACCAATCCACTGACTGTAGTCCTACTTCCTTTTGATTTTACTTCTGAAATGAGATATATGTGCAACCAAACTGTTTAATTTGAGTGGGAGGTGCTGGCTCAGACACACATCTCTTCCATGACACATATGCACCCAAGTAAGGGTGACTGCAAAAGTTCTCACAAAGGTTCCCAATACTTATGGAATATCCTAATTTTACCGCTTTACCTCATCAAAATTCAACAATTACTGGATACCCTGGTATTTTTTAAGAGTACTTTGCAAGCGTAGCCAGAGTTAGTAATAGGCATGGTGATGTAGGTAGGTGTATGACAACTGCCCTATTTGGCAATAATACCCCAACACAGGACCCCCACCCTGGGGCCATAGGAAGCCCACTGGAAGCACAGAACTGCTGGGAAAATGGCTTTGGATGGCTGGATGTGATAACTTTCACCAGCGTTAACTCATTCCATACCAGTCCCTGATTTTTCTGTATATTTACCTATATTTAAGACGACAATTGCATATTTAAATTCTTCATGAAAAGAGCTTTACCAACATACCTAGTCTTAAGTCAGTGGTTCTGGCACTGCCTGTTACATGATATGGAATGAGTTAAATGATATTAGGAAAAAGGATCAGCTTGAAAGCAAATCTGTCTGTGTGCTTACAAAGGAAAGTTGTTACCTTTGTTACCTTGGATACTAAAACTGAAATTGGAAAAGTTACATGAAAAAACTACAGAATTTATGAAAAGAAACTGAAACAAAATAGGATTCTTGGCATGAAAAAAAGATCTGCTGGTTAAAAAGGAAATGCCTGACAGAATAAGAATATTTGATGCAACAGAATGTTAAGTGTCAACAAACAAACTCACTACCTGACCAAATCTCTACCTGAGATTTGGTCTGGTAGTGAGAAATTAGCTTATTCTCTGCACTTTTTATGACAACATTTATGGATCGCTGTTGGCACTACAGCATGGACTGATGACAAAATGGTCACCTTACGGTAGTAAAAGTGTTATGTCTGACATAAGTGTAAACAACAAATCCTAGTGATGTGCATATACATGTACACGTACTCGGCTGCTGATAACAGATCATAGACTTTTGTATGTCTGGTCTGTCACAAATATGTACAAGTCTATATTGTTGCTCATCATTTGCATTACTTCAACTTCACTGATAGGGCCACACACTGTTCAGAGATTCCAGCTATAGTGGTGTCTGATAGCTTAGCTCTGGACGGAACTGATGATGGATAAAGCATGATGTGAAGTAGGAATGGCACATCTATGCAGAATAGTTTTGAAGATACATATTCAGCATTTAAATTTTTTAAGTCCCACTAATAGGTATAAATCCAAATTCTACAACTTTTGTTCATGAATCACTAGATGCACCTACAGCACAAACTTATGAATTGAAGTTTGAATGACATCTCTACCTGTAATAATTTTGAAAATAGTCAACATTTAAACTTTTCAAATGCCCCTAATCAATATAATTTTCAAAACTGTCAACCCTCTCTATAAAAAAGCAACACTTTTCACACAAAAGTACAATCATACAAAGTTTGGAGTTTCTGTGTATAATAGTCTTCAAATAAAATGTCAGAGAATTTTGCTGGTGGGTAAAGAAAGAAGAAAGAGAGAAAGAAAGAATTCATAGCAAAACAGAACATCAGCAGTAGCACACAGACATAATAACACAAACCTAAGGAAATGTCCCATGTCAAGTGTATGTGTAAATCAACGCAACCCCAGGTCTCATGAAAAACAGACTGACAATTTTCATGCCCAATGTTAAACAGAGACATGACCTTGCAGAAAATGGTGCCATGAAAAGACAATGCGGTCAGGCAGAGGACTGGTAGGGGATAGCACAGGAGGGCTCTACTAGCAACATACAATACCCTTTGCTTCTGGCAAGCCACATGGGCTGATTAAAACCTGCAGTACATCTAGTCAAGGTGTGGCGCTGCAGAAACAAAAACTCTCCTATCCAATCTCACTCAAGATGTGCACCAACATCAGAAATCAGGAAATTGTATCCACAAAGCCCAGGACCTAACATAGCCACCTATGGTTCTGAGCGGTTTTGATGAGGTATTTGAAGACGGCTATTAATCACTGAAGGTGCCACTTGCACTTGCCAAGGCTCTTTCTCCCAAAAACTGTTATTTTTCTGCATGCTGTGTTATCAAAGCGCCACTATGAAAGCGATACTGTCTCAATCAATTCAACTCAAGTTCTGTGCTCGTGGCTTCTCTTCTAAAAGGGAGAGACGCCAGTAAAATGCACCATCCCATACTGTCATGGGTGTTATAAGATGGATATATAGTATCATTGGAAGGTGTACAGAGCTTGAACCTGTAATGTATTGTCAAAACAATCTGACCTGCAGCAGTCATTTCACCCCAAGTCAGTTCGATGTTTAGTTTACACCTGTCTATGTAGCACCAAGATAGCAACACAAAGAGAGCCAAAAATGGCCCACGTATTATGTTTTCTTGTTCATAAAATAGTCATGTGCCTGGGGAATATTATCACTAACCTACTGTGGAGCCGTCGACAAACACCAAGCACACCTTAACACACGCTGCTGTGTTCACACACAAGTGGGCTTCAATCAAGGTGTACCTGTGTGCACTGCACGGCCTGTTGGTGCAAGTGCTGCTGGACTGGGACTGATAGTTTGCATTTGTATTTTCCAATGAAGTTTTTTTTTTTTTTCAAATATATTTTGAAACCTTGACTTCAACTTCATGTGTGTTTACTTTCTTGTGAGAAAACACCTCTTTTTTCCCATACCTCCTCCCCCTTCCCCATTTTATTCAATGATTTGTCATAAAACGTCTCTGCAAAAGAACACATTAATTCTGACATTCTGAATACAGCACATGGCGGAATTCTGTCAACAGTGCAACTTCCTGTGAGGGGATTATCAGTTTAATTTGGCTTGTTTACTGTGGTCTTGATTAGGATGGGAGTTAACCCTTTCCCCCTCAAAACCGGCCAAAACCAGCTGGTGGTCAAATGTCGTCTGCTTCAGTGTTTTCAACTAATTTCAACAGTTATGAAAAACAATTTGACAGAGAAATGTACATGAGACTTATCAAGATCACATGCCCCAGGTCAACAGCTTTCCTTGGCATGGGTTGGGCACTTAGTGCCCAACCCATGCCAAGGAAAGCTGTTGACTCAGTCTTAATTCAAGGGGGAAAGGGTTAAATAAAAGAAGTCCTCTGCCTGATGAAGAAGGACAAAGGATACTAACTCCTTTCTGTCTAGTCTCCCCATTTCCTCAAGGAGGACAAAGGGCACTTACTCCTGTCTGTTAAGTTTTCCCAATTTGGTAGGAGTCTACTTGTATATATAATAAACTTTCCATCAGCATCTGCATCCAAACATTGAGGGCCTAACCTCTTAACCCAGCTGCTCAAGTGACAAATATAATAGTACTGCAGTATAATTGTACATTCTGGACTAAACATTAACTTATGAAGATCTTATTTGACAAAGTTTTAAGAAATCTGAATTTCCATTTTTTTGGCAAGATCAAGTGAAACTGGGGACAACTTCAGTAGCTTTGATATCAGTTGGACACCAAAATGACCCCCCGTTTACAATCTTGTCTCACAAGCTGAATAAAATGTCCTTCAAGCAAGAAAGTTGAAGAAAGCTTTCAGCTGCAGATGATCAGTTTTATTTCTGCAACTTTGATCTAATATATATATACATGTGCACATATTTCTTCCAACACTGTGATTAGCATAGAATTACTTTAAAGCCTAATCCTGAATCTTTCTAATTAATCCCATCTCCTTTTTCAAAAAAAGTCACACAACTGGTTCCATCTTCCATGGAGTATGACAGAAAAGTTGCAAACTCAGTTCAAAGTGAATATTTCAGTCATTCATTCCAACTTTTGGGATTTAGGAGAAATTTCCCCCTGTTTCCCTCTGCAGAAGATTGCTGAAAGCGCTGAGCAGCCGACCTGTGGTGCATGAACACACAAGTAGACAGGCTTAGCAGGACAAGGGGAACTGACCCACAACTGTAAGGTCAATATTGACTGAAGGCTATACTTGTATCTGCCTCTAGATCTCTCATGTAATCTACTTGCAATAGCTTGTACTTAGCTTGATACATGTCTGATTGTCATTTTCGGAGGACAGCAGCATACTACACAGTAGCTGGAAAAATTAGACTTCCCCTCCCCATCCCATCAGTTCAGATGAGCATACAATTGAGACTACCTGAAGTTGTTATGGAACAAAAAAAATGGGGGCTTTAAATGACAACCAATTAAAAAAATATTCAACAATACATACAATGTAACTAGATATGAAAAAAATGGTCTTGATACCTAACACAAATGCATTCCTTTCATCTTTCTCCTCTTGACAAAACTTCTCAAATTATATATTCTTGCTTTCAAAGAAAAGTTTAATTCATTTATGGAATTATGAGCCCACCCACCCTAAAGGACACTAGTAATTTTCTTTTGACGATCACCTTCCTTGTCAGAGAACAACAGAACTGATTGGCGTTCATATTAAATACATATGAAGACACTGTGCCCATGAGAAAGTTATCTTGGTCCTTTGAGCTCCTGCTCGCAATGCTTCAGGGCTTAAAACGACAGAGCGTAATGCTTAGTGTTTGGCAGATGCCTGGAAGCTCCATGTTCCACTTAAGCATCTTGAGGGCATTTTGTTTTATCCAGTAAATTACAAATTAAACTAGGAACTGTGTCACGTACACGTGCGTCAGTTGAAAAATTACCATTAATTTATACTGATGAAAGGGACGTATAGTATTGTATACAAAATGTAGATGGAGTGATGGAAAACTGATTAACACAGATAACAGTACACACAGACATAGACACAGACAGGAACACATAATTTTTAATTCCACATTTCAATACACAGTCACAGTACTGAAGACAATCTGCCTCTGTGTAAAATTCTATTTCAGCTGTGGGAACTGAAGACAGTTCAAACCCATGGATATTTAGCATGTAAACTTATATTATACACTGTTCACAAAATCTGAAATGTACATATCAACATATATGTAAGCCAGCTATCCAAGAACAGAGATAAAACAGGGTTCTTTGGCAACTAAATCTTGCAGACATCCAAGGAATAGCATCACTGTGAGGTTTAAGATAAAGCTGTTTTTAGGCTTTGCTTCTTAGGCACTACTTTCCAGATCAAGTTAAGTAATCAGGCAGCTTTTGTATGAACACAAAATGTCCAGGATCTGCCTGCTGTAACCTGACCTGTCAGGCCTGTCCCAACACAAGAATCAGGTGTTCGAGTGCCACACCCACTCACGGTGGAGAGTTACATCAGAGAAGCCATGAGAACGCCAAAGAATCTCTAAAGTACCAGGTGAAGTGAATTAGTGGAAGGGCCCATGCAATAGGCCATTATTCTAGGGGTATTTGATCAAAGCCAGTAGCCACAAGTACTTTGGTTTATGAGGCACAGCTGACCATGCAGGGGGAGCTTCTGTGCCGTGGCACCAGAGCAGAAAGGTGATCTATCTGTGTCTGAATGAATCATAAATCAGTTCCCTGGATGATTTATAGACACTTGGTAGGCTGGTGTATTCCCTTCAAATCTATGGGGAGTCTGATGGTATAAGAATGTACACCTCAATCAGCAGCCCACTTTATCTCAAATTACAACACCACCTATCATCCAATGCAGTTATTTATATAAACTTGTATATGGAGGCCAAGATAAAAGGAGAAAATAAGAGACATATAGCATACCCAAGAAACTATAGCTGCTCATCTCCTGTCTTTCCATTTTTGGCCATGCCTGGCATTTTATTTCACCTGGTATCTTGCAAGATGAGTCAAACATAATAAATTGCTTGTGAAAAGGCACGGGCAAGTCCGGCTGGCCTTTGCCAAATGGCATCAAGAAAATCATAGAGATACTTTCCGTGGAAAGAACATTATCCTTTGACCAACGGCAGGACAGAAACTACATTCAGCATGTCTGCTTGCTATCTCAACAGTATAATTCAAGGTACTGCCACAAAACCAAGCCATAAATCAGTTAGCAAAGGCACAAATGCCTTAACACTGAAAACCTTAGTGCCACCATCATTCAATATTTTGTAGCAATACCTCAAATCACACTTATAATGTGAACTGTGGCTACTGTCTATTGGGATGCTGAACATTCCCTTTCTCTTTTGTGTTAACACCTTTTTGTCCCTGGCACTTTCTCCATCAAATTTTCTTGGACAGACTTGGAATTGCAAAAGTTTTGCACCTGGATAACCCTGGCTGTTGTGCATGGGGGCATGCAAGGCTTTTGAAGCTGAGAACAAGAGAAGCCAACGCATCTTTTGAGTCCTCAGCAGTTGCTGGACAAAGCCATAGAATACCACAATGTAGCTACAGTACTGTTGCTGAAATATTCATTCTTGCTGAATAATACACAATTGTTGACGGTGCTTGGGCTGCTGGCTTTCCTGTCGTTCCTGTCCGAGTCTTGTTTTCTTGGCTGACTGTAGACTGACAGAAGGTGATCTTCATTCTCCTTGGCCCCACCTACTTTCTTCGTCTGGCTTCACCTCCCAACAGTAGCCCCTCATAGGCTGCCTGTATTGTCTGTATTGACATTTTCAAGAAAAATACACTTGTAAAGACATGCTGGGATTATACATCAAAGTTCTCTTGTAACACACATGACAATGGCAGCAAGTTCTCTTTTTCACGTATGCATTCAACCTTTCAAGTAAAGGAATTTCCTTCAACAATTGCTATTCAAATGCAAGCTCTGTATTTCATGTATTGGTACATTTGGCCTCCATTCAATCTGTCTCTCTCCAAGACGGACAAGTTCATACTCAGCTTCAGGTTTATGGAGGTATATATATATATACAGATTTCTATGGTTCTTTATCTGTATTCAATCACTGTCCCAAATATTTCTTAATTTTACACTTAATTTAAGGATGACAATACGAACATAGAAAAAAAATTTGGGATGTGTACTTTGCTTGTCATAAGAAATTGATGACTTTGATCCACGATACAATCATGTTGAGATTTCCAACTTCTGGCTCTGCCTCAGCCAATAAGAGGCCAGCAAGGCCAATTGTTCCTGGCACTTCGAAGGTGTCATGGCTTTGCCTGCAGTGACTACACACACAAGCTGCAGCTCACTCCCGCATGCTGGCCACATTTTGCAGGAGAGCCTTTAGGTGGAAATGAAAAACATCATCCACAAACATACTTCCCCTGATACCCAACACCTTTTGTATCCTGGCCAGTCCATTTTTGTGAAAATATGGTTAACTGGTGGTGAAAATTTGAGAACAAGCATTGCAGTACAAGCTTGTTTCAAGCTGTGCTCGAGATTTCATGCACATCAGTGTTCTTTAGCTATGTTTTTTGGTTCCCCTTCTCACATGAAAAAAAGCTCCTGCTGCTAAGAAGCGAGGAAAATTAAACAAGCAGTCACATATAATCTTGTTGTATTGGATGTAGTGAAGGTGGCTGCACCCCTGACTGTGCGCTGATTTGACACACATGAGGCCCTGTCAGCCCAAGTAACCATTATCTCTTGTTTTAGAAACAATAATGGGCGAGTGAAGGACTTCAATAGGCCTCTCTGACAGCGCCAAGTAAATTTCTCTCATACCTCACCAATCGGCAAATACCAGCTCAGTGCCGACAGGACTTCCAACAACATTGGCCAAGTGGCCCGGTGTGAACACAGATCCCATTGCCGCTCAGCATTGTGGTCTGTCCATTTTTGGTAAAACAATACCAGCCTGTATATTATTTCCATCCTACCAAGTAAGATAAGCGCATTTGTGCCAGGGCTATATTTAACCACTCACAGGCTTCTGTTCTGGGTAATCTGAGAGCCCAATTCTGCATTTGTTATTCTGAATGGCCTGATATATGCTGCAGATGCAAATTCTGGACTGCTTAAATAACAACCAAACAGCGACCAGGTTTCAACAATCAAGGGCTTCCTTCTGGGTTGTAACACCACCAGAGAGGGGCCAAAACATGACAGTGCCCCAGCCCCTTGCACAGCTTAATAACTTTGCTAACCTTGCCCAAGTGAAAGAACATATTCGCGATCCAATTTCCTACAAGATCTGTTTGAAATGCAACATAACAGGATTGCTTTTACCAGATGAGAAGGGCTATGAATAGAAGTATACATGGCAAGCGTGGACAGTAATGGACCACTATTATCCAGTGTATGAACATTAAGCAAGCACACATGGACCAGCTTTATGCCTTCTCTGTCTCCCTCTCTGCTTCAGGACCCTGTACCAAGCACATTTCCGCTGAGATTATCGACTTCCTAGTAAAAATGCCTTTTCCAGGGGGAAACTTGCCTTCCCCAACTTACACAATATTGCTTGTTCTTTCTTTCCCAACAAAACTGATGTGTAATACCCACCTCATTTCCAGCACTTTTTTTATTGTTTTACTTTATTGCATGTGCAAGTCTTCAAACTTGAAAAAAAAAATGATAGTCTCGGATAACACCAACTGAACTTTCATGACAACTTTCTGCCTCTTATTTTGTAGTTATCTGTTTGCATTTTCAATTTTTTTCTTATTTCTATTTTTAAAAGAAGACAGAGGGTTGGAAATAAAGCACCAACTAATGAATTAAATCTGCAGAAAACAAAGTGACCCTGACCAGCAGAGGAAGCTATTTCAGACAAGATCACACTCGTTGACCCTGGTTTTCCCGGCTGCATCCTATTGCTGCAGATTTCCTAAAACCACCACAAACAAATTGAATGACTGGCTTCAGTGAAAATGCACTGGTTTCCTATGTCAATGAATCCCAGGCTTAACTTTCTCATTAATCCCAGATATCTCGATGCAAACAAACCCTACAACCCTATACAAGCTCAAATTTCTGCCTCACTGCAAGACAAAACCATTCACAACAGACTACACTTGGAAGAATCCTACAAAATATACCAAACTTTCAGGGAGATCTGTTTCAGAAAACATCTCATTTATCTGTCTTCTACTCCAAGATAAAACAATGTATTCAGACTTTCATGTAATGCTAAAGGCTACTTTCCAGGTTATTTACATCACAACATAGCATCAACTTTTCTCCCAGTTTCATTGTATGTGCATATATATATATATATATATATATATATATATATATATATATATATATATATATATATATATATATATATATATATATATATATATATATATATATATATATATATATATATATATGTAAATAAAAATACTGTAAATGTATGAATTGCAGGAATCCATTTGGCTTACAAAATGCGACACACAGTCATATTTATTTATAAGCCAGCATAAATAAAATTGGAAGATATAACTGCAGTGAAACTGTTAAATCTGGTCAGAATGTGCTGAAATTACATGTACATAATTTGTCATGTACATTTCATTCGATTCCATTTGTCCTTCTTTATACTAGGTAGCCTGATAAGTACTGAGACACTGTTCTACCTCAGAGAGTGAGTACTAAAGGTACTTGGAAAAGTATTAAAGTCAGGAAATAACACAATGAGATTGGTCCGTTTAGCAAAAAAAAAGAAAAGTATAAATACTAAAAAAAAACTTAACTCATATTCAACCTAAAGCTAGACTTAAAACTCATACCAACTGATCATTACATGATTATACTCAAACATGGAGAGGTATTAGTATTCACTTCACACACTTTTTCAGAGTTTAGTGCATAATAAACTGCCGGCACAATGCTGGTTGCAGAACAGCTAGGTGCACCACCCATGACACACTCTATTTTCGGTCCACTGATGACAGGCTCAGTATCTGTATAGCGCTTGTAGCCTTTCTTGACAGGGTAGTAAAAATGTAAATGCCAAATTTTC
This sequence comes from Hermodice carunculata, assembly GCA_964020975.1. Taxonomy (NCBI): domain Eukaryota; kingdom Metazoa; phylum Annelida; class Polychaeta; order Eunicida; family Amphinomidae; genus Hermodice; species Hermodice carunculata. The sequence continues at coordinate 117,442,666 of OZ026612.1, forward strand.
TTTTTCATATCCATCGCGAGAAAAAAAAAAAAAAAAAACTTTTCAAAGGGGTTGTCTCTGACAAGAGCATTTCTTTCCAATCCAGAGCTGTACCTGCACCTGATGTCCCCGTCAACTTTTCTGGAATATGTTCGTTTAAAAAAAGTATCCTTGGAAAAGATACTGACTAAGCTACTTTCTTTCAGGTACCTTGGGACAATACCACTCCCATTGATCACCTGAGGTGGTTTTTCTCTTATTCATACAACCATGTACTTTTGTCTTCATTATGTAAGAAGTTGCCTAGTTGCCTTTGACCATATCAGTTTTCAACTTACCAAAAGTTGTTGTACATAGATTCACTGAACAGACACCCCCCCCCCTCCCCAATAAACCCCTTTCTTTTCAGTTTTTGAACACTATCACTGATCAACAACGTTCAAATGTGATATTTTTTTTACTTTACTGGATCCAAATATCCATACATGTATGTATTCACAGTGATACCCAATATGACTGTTGCAACATATTCAGCATGGCATGGGGAAGGGGGGGGGGTGTCAACACACCATGTTTCATGGGTAAAGTATGTGTGCTCTTTGTGCTATAATCAAAATTATTGCTTAGCAGTAAATTAAGTTAATCTAAATACGTCTTTTGCTAAACAAATTACAGGAATGCAGATTTGGAGAAATTTGGACACATTTTGTATTTATTTGTTACTGTAAAAGATACCCTGGGTATCCATTTTGAAATAAATGTAGTATCTTGCCCATTATATTGTTGAGAAATGTGATAACTATTTACCTATGTACTTGTTGGCATCTGTAGGCACACATTTCATATTATAGCCTCTTGCTATTCCATTTTGCATTATTCTTTCATGGTACATTTTTCAAACTTTTATTTACTGCATTCTTTTACAGTCTACTTTTGGCCGAGTGTGATGTGTATTCAAATTAGTTGTGAATAATTCATATTGACTGGATGGGCCCAAAGACCACTTTGCTTACTTCATCTACTCTGAGACTCATCACTGAGTCAAGGGATGGGCTCCAAGAAACACAATACCCTGATTCCAAAGTCAATCAATAGTGACTGAGATTTACTAATACAGAAATTGATTTATCTACCATATATGTCACACAACAACTAGCTTTTGATCAATACAGATATATTATACTGGTAGCCTGTATATTGATTCTACCTTTCTTCAGACTACATGAACAAAATTTCCTGCCTTTGGCAGCTGGAAGCTGCATGGCCAGTACTTTTGCAGCAGATTATGTAACAATAGCCCTATGTGTGATTATGGGGCTTTCATGATGTGCCTACCTTATGCCAGTACCTCCTCCTCCAACTGGGCTCATCCTGGGCATCAGATGGAGACGTACACAATTACACAAAAATGATTCAACCTTGACGAGCTACAAAGCATGCAGTCCACCTTGTCTATGACACTAAATATGCTTTGTGCGTGCCAAGAGCCCATCTCATTTCGTTATAATCATATAGATCTGTCTTCATACTTCATACACATCTCTAGTCTCAGCCCACTATGAAGCTGCTTCAGCCTGCTTCCCCTCAACTGTTGTGCCCTGCCACGTACATCAAAAGTTACAACAAGAAAAATTACAAGGAACACTTAAGACTTATCAATTATGCATGACCAAAAGTTTTTCCAAAGACAAGTGATTCTCAAACTGTATTCTCGTCACACTTCATAAAGGGAGAGTACAAAGACAGAACTACCTGAAATTCCCTCTGCTAATACTTATGAGTGGCAGCACTGGTTGAAGCTCGGCTGCTTTGGACTCTATACCACTTTGGCGGAATGAACATCTTTGAACGTGCATTGCTTGATATTCTTTCCACACACTTTAATGGATGATATCAGCTTGTAGGATGAAAAATGTACAATGCACATTCACCAAACCTGTTAATAACCATCCACAGGGAAAAAGTCACACATTCTTGCAGAATTAAATCAGGGTCCACCTTGTTTAAGAACATAGCCTACATTATTCAGGAAACATCAAGATACCACCATCTTGGCATATATTAGTCCTTTATTGTCGTCACAAAAAAAGTTCATGGGGATAAATCATGACTGCTTCATAATAGAAACCAGGAGATTTATTTTAAAAAAACCATCTTTTTTCAGTGCAGTCCAGTGACTAAATTTACAAAAGGCTCATTTAATCAAAATCCCATGAACAAAAGTATAATAGAGGATTAGAGGATAAGCACTGCAGCACTTACATCAAACAAAAAGGTCTCCTTTTTTTTGTTTGTTTGTTCCATGGGTGGGAAAAGTGTGGGGGCATGATCTCCCAACAATATAAAGCAGATCATAAGCGAGTGAAAACTGAACAAAAGGACAACAGGGCAGACAAAAACCAGAGACTAACATACAGGAGACACCAGAAAATTTATGGAGGAGGAGATGCAGACAAATAATACAAACATATACATGATAATGTATACAAAGAGCAGCCTGCTTACTTGAACACAGTGCTGCTGCTGGGCCAAGCAAAAACAATGCATGATGCTGCATGGGGCTAACCAGCTGGCAATCTGGTAAACTGGGGCAGAAAATAAAGAATAATGCAACTGTGTTGATATGCATGACTTTTAAGAAAAGTTTTGTTTGTGATAAGGTCTTTCTCTTTCCTTGTGTTCCATGACAAGATGAGAAATAGTGTATTGAATGGAGGAATGAAAGATGTCAAGGGAAGGCAGATGAGTTTAAAGAGTGAGACAGACAGAGAAATAAATCTTTTAACTCCAAAGAACGACAGACAGAAAGAGACAGAAAAAGAAACAAAAGAAAGAAAAAATCAAGAAAGAAAGAAAGAAAGAAAGAAAGAAAGAAAGAAAGAAAGAAAGAAAGAAAGAAAGAAAGAAAGAAAGAAAGAAAGAAAGAAAGAAAGAAAGAAAGAAAGAAAGAAAAACTGTCAAGGATTCATGCAAGTCTGCACAATACACATGTAAAAGAAAGTCAGAGAGCAGAAGTCAGGTAAAGAGGCATGGAAAACAACAGAAGTGAGAAAACATGAGTCAAGGTGGAGATGCTTGTGAATCAGTTCACTCACTCCTTGACAGATCCTGCCAGCTGCACGACTGCCAACTCCCAGCTGTAAGTATCAGTACACAAGATGCAACTTACACCGGCCAAAAATAAGTCACACACACACACACAAAAACAGAGGAATAATAGTACTTACTACCTGAGTGTGCCACCCCAACACAGGGCAGTTCCCACAACTTGAATGATGTCTAAGTTGTACCTTGCCCTCTCACTTTAAACTTTGTCAAAAGTTCAACAAGCGAAGTTGTGGGAAAATGAGATGAAGAAAGAAAATCTAAAACAATACCTTTCCCGATCACATCCAGTTGCTATCTGTATCCTACAATGACGCAGTTCCTCAGAATGAAATGTTCACTTGTGATGCCGGTTGGGAAGCACAAAATTACCCAAGTCAACCAGTTTATCTGTCTGAGTCACTGCAGCAAAATCATTCCAGAAACTGCAACTGCTGCGATGGAACCAACCGTCCCACGTAAGACACCGGTAACACAAACGAACTGGGGGAGCAGTATAAAACAATACCATTGGCTGATGAGCCACTGTTGATGCAGTAGGCATAAAGTCAACAGGCACCTAATATATCACTCTGCTGGTGGCAGTGATGCTACAGCCGCAGACAGAAAAGAAAGCTGCAGGGATATGAGACTGCAACTTCCTCCCTCTGTGGGGCTGGCACTGAAGTGATGGGCTACAGCAAAACAAGGGCCAATTGTTAATTATCCTCCAACCTCTGACCCCCAAGGAGCCCTCCCCACAATGCTCATCACAAAGAGGGCTAAAAATAACAGGCTGCCATAAATTATAACATATGTTTTAAATCTGGCTATCCACTGGGTAGAGATACTTGGGATGCCACTGGTCCCCCAATAACAATTGGCTGGTCCAACACGCATTGTTCTTGAGAGCTACCACACTTTCAGTGTGTATCCCACCTTATACTCCCTGCCAGTCCACTTCCTTTGTTATAAGCACACTTAAAAAAAAAAAAAATAATAAAACAAAAAACTTGAGTTCTGTTTCTCTTCTGCCCAACTCTTTTCTTGTTTTTTAAGACTTTGTTTGGGTGCTTGTGACCCCCAAAGCCATTTTAGTTCACCTTAGTAGATTTTCAACCCAACTTCCTTACTCTTCAATACCAAAAAAGATAAAATTCTGCTGATGAGTGGATTTGACAGCATATTATCTGAATCTCCCAGTCCAACACTTTAACCATGTGTCCATTGACAGTGTAAACTTCAAACCATATTTTGCTTTCCTTTTAAAGATGCAGATTTCATTCATTCACTCTCTGCCATCACCACAGAGACTGAAAATAAAAAAGAGAGGGGTGGGGGTGGGGGTGGAGAGGGTTACTTGCCTTCAGCTCATACTCTTTTCTTCAAATATAGATTGCTGTGGAGGTTAACTACTACAAAGAACTAGAATGTGTACAAGAATTCAGCCTCACCCTTCCAACACCAGCCTATTGAACATGGAACAAGACGCTCGTTCAGCACGTTTGGTTAAAAGAACCCATGGATATGCAAGCAAAAGTGATTGAAAAACACAATAGGCAAATGGAGAAGTTCCTGATAATGGGTATTGATCCACTAAACCCTACTACAATCCCAAAGACAGAATTATTTAAGACCATTACGAGAATTATTTATAAGAACACCAGAAGAGGCACAAGTGCATAGAAGGGCATGCATTACAAATACTGCGAAAAGGCTCTATACAGCAAGTGCCCATAGGCTGTAATTATCAACTTGTTACCATATTAATCAATTCATCTGACATCACTGGATTTTAATTTACTTAAATATACATCTCTTAAAAAGTGATTGTCACTCGCAGCATGCCCCTGGTGTCACGCCTTCAAGGCAGGGTGTCTGCCGTTTGCCTCACACTTCGATCCACACTGATGCAACTGCTATTATACTCTATCAAAATCCTCTTAATTATCAATTAAACATAATATGCCCAAAAGGCATTGTATTCTCCTAACTGCCTATTCTAGTGGTAAGCCACTGGGCGAGTGCTGTACCTGTAACTGGTGAGCTCAGACAAGGTAATCACACTGCGGGCGGTGTCCATATCAGCCACTGTCTGCCTGTGCTGGAATCTTCTCTGACAATAGATGGTGGTAATAGAACACCCACCCCTAATCCTATTTGAAGAATCAGGGAATTAGATATTGTTCTCCACCATCCATTAAAACAAGGACAAGATTAGCTGGCGAAGATAATGTCAGAAATTTTGAACCACTACCAGACAACAACTGGCAAGAGTTGCAGATTGTGCCCTCGGGAGGGTCTCAGCAGAGTGAAAGAATGGAGAAAGGCTTACTTACTGTTGTGGGTAATGTATCGATATGTTCGATAGCTGCTCTGCGTCCCCTCAGTCCTGCACTCTGGCACCGTGCTGATGGGTTATTGGATTGGAAAACACTTAATATGAGATTGTGGCGTGACCTTTACTGTCTTATTAACGCCTATTGTCCGTCAGGGTGTGGGTATCAATGCCGGCCCTGACAACTCCGTGCATGGTTATCTAACCTTTTGTTCAGAGGCTGATAACTTGTGTCACATCTGACGTTAATTACCAGGCTATTCCTCGGCTCCGACCATGATTGATCGAACACAATAATACGCCATTATATTGCCACATACTTTCATTTAATCCCCTGATATTGAGCTCGGAAAGGAAATTTTTCTATACTTCTTCGGTTATGCTGCTGATTAGGTCCACCGTCATTTTTCATCTTGGGGTTGATAGGTAGACTAATGAAACTGGATATCGGGACGATGCCCCGAATTATGTGGCCTCTACTTCCAATTTAACACACTGCATAACAACTTGTGATTAAGTGTTTGTTGGCCATTGAGGAATCTTATCAAATTAGCCCCAGAAATACAAACTCATGAGCTCTGCCGCTGACCAGATCTGACCTTGTCCCCCTGTGGCAGAGTGGACCATCCATGGCTTTGTGGATTGATCCATTGTAATGCATTATGTTCACATGGTTATCAAATGCGACTAGCAGAATGCACTGAGCTTCATTAGACAAGGTCTATTTTCTTCAAGCATTGTGTCTTGTAATTCAATGGAGAGGCTCAGCATATTTGGATAATTCGGTTATTTCATATTTCTGGGTGCCTTTTCCCCTTAATCTGTCAGATATATTGTAATTCAGTCGCTGGCACATCTGTGTGTTGAAGCATCTCTCCCGAAGTTCCAATACTTAAATCTGACACTTCTACCATAATGCGTCCTCTCTGGCCCTAATAATAATTGCTCACGTATCGAAATTGTGCCTGCCTGCCTGACCATATTAGGGATACAATATTCACTTTTTTTCCTTCAATTCTTAACGAACACATCAAGGGTAAAGTCGGATCATCTAGGGCCAAGGTCACTGTGATTATTTCCAGTGAACCTATTGCGGCCAATTTGCCCAAATCTGACAATCTTGTGTCATTTAGACTACATTGTTGTCACTGGTGGTGATTTTCAGGACAGACACAGGCAGATTTTGTTGGATCAAGTCTCCCCTTGCTTGTCATAACCAAGTGTCTGTTTGCCCTTAAGGTAAATTTTTTGTGAACTCTGCCACAAACAGGACTAACTTCTTCCTCTTAGTCAAGATTTTGTGCTGATAAAGCCTGAAATAAGCCTGAAAACCAAATAGGTACACGTGAAGTACTGAATTGGCTCAGTGATGACACCAGACCCATGGAACCATAGATACTGTCACTTGTCAGACTGGGTATCAGATAATAGTTTTGCTTATGAAATACCAATCCTTCCCTCTCCCAAAAAATTTGATAGAAGATTCTGGGATCATCAGAGGAAAGCACAAGTGACTCTCCATATAAAGTATTTTAAACTTTGAGATCTATTCCTCAGAAATAATATCCTTAAGAAAATTATAATGAAAGTGTACCTGTATACTTTTCAACACAGGTCTTAACTTATCTTATTAACTCATTCCACCCTTATGACACTTTTTACCGCTAATATCTAAATGTCGTCTGCTAATTGTATTTTACTAATTTAGGAATTATTTTTCAAAAGTTTGGATGAAACTTGCATGGAATATCGTTCCAAATTATACGCTCATAGTCAACAGCTTTCCTTGGCACGCTCTGGGAGCAATGTGTTAAGAGCGCCCCAAGGAAAGCTGTTAACTCAGTCTTCTATCAGGGTGGAATGAGTTTTTTTCATCAAAGGCAGCAGCAGAAAGTGCATACACCTGCCTGAAAAATACAAGATATCACAAGCTGTCCATATGATTACTGACAAAATGATGCTGCATTTCCACTGTCTTACTTCACTTTTCCACCTAGTGCTTCAGTTGAAAATTAAATTCTTGGTTAATCTCAAAAACTGTCTCTCAAATTTAGGTGAATGTATACCTATTTTGGTTCTTTATAAAGCTGTCATGGTAAGCAGATGGATATTTAATGACAGGTGTAACAGAATGAAGACATCATAACACAGAGGCACCCCCACATTGCACGTTATACCAGAGTGCAGTGCTCAACACAATCCATATGGCATAATTATTTTAGCCCATATGGCTGCCAAATGACTACAAATGAAGGCAAGAAAAAAAAAAAAACGGGAGTAAAAGAAATAGTGGGTTCTTTGCTCCTACAACCTGGAACCCTTTACATATATATTTCCATTGTTTCTTCTGTAAAACTATCAAACACTACCTAATTCAGACGCCCATTCTCTGAAAGAAAATAAAGTACATGTTGGTACAATACTGGGTCATGAAATCTTGCACAGGAAATGCTACTTGAGAAAAATGGTTTTCCTGCACACACTAAGAAAAAACAAATGTTGATAGGAAGAAAAAGTTTTGTTTTCTAGATTGAAATAACTATGGCTCACTGACCCATGTGACTATCAATCACATGGGTCAGTTGATGATCTAGTTTTAATTAAATCACAATATCTTGACTACAGAATCACAAAATTCACTGTAATATTTTCTTTTCCTATTTGTTGGCTGGGAAATACTGCTGGAATGAAATGTATACAACAGGATGCTTACTACATGTACTAACCGCCCGAAGAGTCAAATGGCCACTGCTACTTGGACAGTCTTTGCTGCTTCTTTCGCCTGTCTATCTGCAATTTTGAAACCTCCACCATTGTGCATGAACAGGCTATGCTACATGTAGCCTATAGTGCTAAACTATGGCAATAACCACATAAACCTTGCATGTGCTTTCTCACTTGGGTGTCAATAAAGATGTCAAATCACTTAAGTATAACACACTTAGGTATCTGACATATTCATTTAATGACACAAAGTTTTGGGAGACTTTGCGATGCTCATTTATCTAACATTATCAGGTATCTCTATCAGACACATTTGGCAGGGAACAGATGTGGCTATTACAATCGGGTTTCACTGTATTTCAATTATGTCAGTAAAACGTATGTACATCAATGTTGCCTAAAGGTTACCTGGATGGAAATCCACATTTAATAATATTAGGTAGCTTATCATTCTGTGCAAAACAAGAGACAAACTCCTGAAAGTGAAAGAGAGCTCAGACTGTGCGAGTTCAGCAAACTTTTAGTCAACCAATGAGATGTGAATGAATACCAGCATGGGAACCAAACATCCATCACACTTTCTGTCCTCTTTGTTTACAGTGCTGATCAACACATTGCCACAGTAAAACTTCCAAAACATTTGATCTACCTCTTTCTAAAAAGTCATAAACAAAGTTCAGCTGGAACATTTTAATAGGACACTGCATGTAAACTGCACATACAGACTGGGTATCCTGTGACTGTGATCAGTATGCTAGCATGGTGGAAACCCTAATACCTGTGACTTCTTGAGATCCGTAGCTGCCATCAGTATGCTTAGATCATGGAGACTGAGGTCTGTGGCTGCCATCAATATGCTTATATCATAAAAACCAGGGTCTGTGGCTGCCATCAGTATGCTTAGATCATGGTGACTCTTGAGGTCTGTGGCTGCCATCAGTTTGCTTAGATCATGGAGACTCTTGAGGTCTGTGGCTGCCATCAGTATGCTTAGATCAAGGAGACTGAGGTCTGTAGCTGCCATCAGTTTGCTTAGATCATGGAGACTCTTGAGGTCTGTGGCTGCGATCAGTATGCTTAGATCATGGAGACTCTTGAGGTCTGAGGCTGCCATCAGTATGCTTAGATCATGGAGACTCTTGAGGTCTGTGGCTGCGATCAGTATGCTTAGATCATGGAGACCGGAGGTCTGTGGCTGCCATCAGTATGCTTACATCACTGTAAGGTGACTCTTGAGGTCTGTGGCTGCCATCAGTATGCTTAGATCATGAAAACAATCATGTCTCTGACTGTCAAGCATATGCCTGACTGACAGAACTTGGTATTTTGTGACAGGCACTGTTTGAGTGCTGGGTGTCCTTAGATCAATGGGTCTGGTTTTACAGTATTTATGATGATCAACTGTGGGCTTGTCTACAGGACATCTCAGGTCTGTTATCACATGACCCCAGCATTGTGATCACCAACCATCTTCATGTCTCCATATGAGATACTTAATGATCCATGTTGTCTGTTGTTAAGGCCTATTATCATGGATCAATCAGTCAAACTTAATTGTCCATGACAATTGTGTAATATGGAGATATGCCTGGCTGATGGCTTCCCAGGAAACACTGGGAATGCCTCACCCATGACCAAGGTGTCTGCATGGCACATTCATCATGTGTACAAGGAGTCACAAGACTGCTCCCCATACATACCACCTGTATCTCTGGAGACAGGGTGAGCAAAATGTTGCTGATTCTACAACTGGCGGTTGAAAGAAAGAAACTTAAACAGTGCAGGTCCTGTCATATTCTGTGAAAGCCACCAGCATAGAGGCATCAATGTTCACTTCCATACAGCCAGATCTGGGTGTATGGGTATGAGCACAATGTCACCACACATGACAACCTGGGGCATGTCTGGCTGTCAAAGAATGGAGCAGAGATGTCACCAGATACAAATATTAGTACTCAGTGCAGGTGTAAAAGGACACAACAACACCAGGATACTATAAGGCAGGTGTAACCTGGAAAATAGAGATACAGTGAAAACTTGTCATAATGACACCATCTGTTCTCATAGAAATATGTGTCAGATAACTGAATGTCCGATTAATGAATCAAACAACACGGAAAATGATCTTTCGCCATTCAAAACTTGTGTCACTATAAAGAATATGTCGGATTGCGGAGTGTTGTTATAATGAGGTTTCACTGTTACAACCATCTTCCATGATGAAACATGGTGGTTGCATACAGAAGTAACAAACCTACTGACCACAGGAACAATATCATACCCTCCTCTATGTAGGAATGATGAAGACAGCCTTTCAGTTTTAATCAAATGCAAATTCATAACCTACAAAAGCGATATCTAGGGACTTACAGAAACACTGCTATACTGCCACAAATGATTTATTCATTTCACTTCACGCTTTATACTTTGTGGCTTTTTTTTTGGGGGGGGGGGGGAAAGGCAGGTGGATGGATATGAAAGGGTCCAACTGAAATTCTTTGCATGGATGGGCAATTTCAAATGTGCCTGCAAGGTTCACAAGAAACTCTGTCTCGAAACACACATAGAAACCCATCAAATCAAAGTCAATGGTTCAAGTTGAAGGATTCATAAACTTCCCAAATGTAGCTTCTTGAATAGTGAACCATACTTACAATTAAACATAATGATTATACAACAAATCTGAGTCATATCTAAGTTCACCACCAATGTTTAAAACTCTAATAACGGTTGTTTATTAACAAAATGTAGATGTTTGAAAAAACTTGTCCTGATGAAGAGCATAAAAATGCTTCAAGTTCATGAATCTTTCTGAAAAGCTTTGCCTGTAGAATAGCCACATTGATAATTAATTATGGATTATACAGCATAATGTATTTATCCATACATGTCTTTTCACGTGGTTTAAATCATTAATAATGGTTAAATTATGCCAAAATGTCGATTTTTTACACAAAATTCCAATGAAGACCAACAAAAATACTTCCAAGTACATGTGAATGTTTCATGAACTCCTTCTAAACAGTTAACAACCTCTAAAAACAACCACACTTAGAATCAAATACAGATTAGACAACTGAAGGCAGTTGTCACATGCGTTAAATTCATAGTAATGGTTCTGTTTAAGAACAAATGTTGGTATCTTGGCATACTGTTGTTGTAATGAAGACCAGCAATAACCTTTATGTCCATGGCACTGCCTACACACACAGGTCATGAACATTCACCAGGTCTTAGTGTGACTAATATGCTTACACTTTGTCTTCATTTTCTCTCCTGAGCTGGGCCAATTTTCTGTAATGCATGACAGCCAATTAGTGGAGTTACCGGCAAACAAAGCAACTGGGAATGACTACAGCCACTAGTTAGCCAGACAAAAGCAATACACCAGGGAATACAACCAACAAGTGACAAACAGCTTGATTTCAGGTGATATATAGAGTGCCATCAGACAATGTGAGAACTGCGTTGTAAAAACATCTTGGGCCTTGTTTCCGGTCCTATCCAGCTACATGTGACTATTCTCAAGTGGGAATTTTGGTCTGGCCTGTCCATGGACACAAGGCTAAGCCTCCATTCTGCCCACTATTACAATGACATCCGTCCTATAATCTGCATGGAGCATTTGCAGTCCTTAAATTGAATTCTCTCTGATTTCATCCACTGGGATGGGTAACACCAAATGACATATTCTCATTATTCGATTATTCTTGAATATCAATAAAATATGCCTGATAATATGGGTATAAATGTGACCAGCTCTTACAATTATGTGGACACAGACATTTGCAGACAGCTGGGCAGGTTATGTGCCACTTTGTAGATCTAGCCTGACATACTGGGCTGCAGCCTTGATTGAGAACGGCCATATGCCTTTGTTGTGCTTGTACTGGTCCTCCGGGCCAAACAAGGGTCAATGCTCAGATGTCAACAGCCAACCTAATATATGTTTACATAATATACCTCCCATGTAATAAACTCACAATTTATGTTCCAAAATTATTTTGTAACAGTAAAGCCTTCACTTTAATTCATTCTGAAGAACAGAACTGAACAAAAGTTAACTGAAATTAAAGATTTCATTATTGTCATGTACACTTTGTGTATTTCTAAAAAATTGGGTGTTATTAACTTCTATCAAAAAGAATATAAACTTAGGAACTGTGACTGAGACATACATCTACCACCCCATTATGGTGGTATGAGTAAACCCCATTCTGCTTAGTAATAGCACCTTATGACTTGATTTTTGTTAAAATCATGTCAAAACTTTTTTGAGTCACGAGGAAAAACATGTTTTTATGTCAGCCAAAATGATAAAAGTAGGTCAGGAAAATTTAGAAAAATACGACATTTAAAAAAAAAAAATGATGGCAGAAGTGTATTCGTAGGATGTAAGGACACACTGACCTAAACAGCTCAAGCTTTTGCATTCACAAAGCTAGGTGAAAATAGTGGCAAAACATATTTTTATTTTCATGGTCATGTGACCTTGGCCTTCAATATGAAGTAGTAAAATGTAAACTAAGAAAAATGCCTCTCCAAAAGCAATCTGTGTATCACTTTTGTTCAAATTTAATGACAAATTTGAACATAATGAAGATCAACACCTTTTCAAAAAAGTAATTCAAAGCCCAAGAAGAGTAATCTGTCAAAAGTAACAAAATAGCCGGTTAAAAATGTCAGTATTGGCTTACTATACTAATGCAAGGTCACTTTCAGGGCCATGTGGTCATAAAAACCGAATCGGTCAGTGACCCAGTAATCTAATCAGCTTTATGACGTACTTTTGCGCCAAATTTTAACAGAATCTGTGGCGGCATTTTTGTGATACTATGATGGCAAGAAGTATTGATTGGATGGTTTGACCCTCCCCTTCTCCCTAAATGCCTCCCCTTCTTTGGTGATGCATGAAAATTCACTTTTACAGAGGACCATTCTATTCATCCAGTACAATAGCAAAAATGAATTTATTTTCAATGAAACTGGAAAAACTCATTCAGTGAAACTTGTCACCTGCAGGCCATACCTGAAGAAAGTCTATAAGTTTTGTGTGTGTTTTTTTTTTCACTCACCATGTGATAGCTACAATATAACAATGTATGCAAAAGCTCCCAAGTCCTGGGAAGAAGAAAATTATACTGACTATATATATTATATACATGTATATGCAAAAGTAGCCAAGTCCTGGGGACGGACGGACGGACGGACGGACGGACGGACACACACACACACACACACAATACTACAGCAGATATTGTACTTTCATCCCGAGACTGCTACCCTCAAATACAATCATTTGGCACTGTTCATTTTGCTATTTTTTTCTCTCTCACAATACCTTGTGTGCCGAAATATTCAGGATGCATGTCATATACTTCCCAATCCTATTCATCAACTGGCATTTCTTTTTTTATTCAACAGAATTGCAAGTCAAGTAACTTGTTCCCAGAATAAAGATTTGAAGTCAGTAGAGGATATGTCCAGCATAAACTGAGAATTGTTACCAGATACACTGTGCCAGAGGGCATGTTGAAACAGGCGCACGTCTGGTCCCACAACTTCCTGGCCAACAACTGCAAACAGCTGAACCTCAAACAGCTGTCTTTTTCCTTACTTCACTTTGTCTGAAGTACTGCTTTTTTTCACAGTTGTATCTAATCATATGAGATGATTGTCTGGTAGGCTGCAGTATCTAGTCACCTGATAAAAAAAACATCACAGTGAATGCAGTAGACGTCTTGGAAATGCAAAGTTGAGAGATGATGATTCTTAAGCTGCTTTGTTCTGCTTTGTCTACATCACCCCAGAAATGATAGCTCATCTGCCACACCATTTAATCTTACATTCTGTCCTCATCAATTATGAAAGGTATGCAAACAATAACTTTCAAGGTTCTTCCATTTTTTTGATAAAATGGCTTCTCGACAAGAAGCCCAAACCCTGGCAAGGCATTTTCTGACCAGAAACCAATCAATCAATGGTCTAGACGATCCGTGTCTGATAGCAAATACATTTCATTTGTTGGAATGAAGGAGAGGTATTTCTTGAAATGAGCTACTTTTCTTGCAGTAAATAGGCAAATTGGCACAGGAAATGAACGCTGATCACAATGATGTCTACACTCACTTTTTACCACAAAGAAGGAAACACCAACCATGCATGTGCTGTGTGACAGACAATCACAATGCGTTATGTCAAGACCAGTGGGGTATTGAATGATGGAGAGGGAGCTGGTAGACACAGGCTGTGATGTCACCACAGCCTGTGCATTTAACAGTGGTACAGACTGCCTGTGCATTGTAAACACCCCTGCAAGGAGTTCACCCTCCCCCCCCCCCTTAAATTAAGCTTTAGTCAACAGCTTTCTTTAGCTTGGGTTGGGCACTATGCACTCAAGGAGTAGCAAGCAAAGCTGTCAACTTTGTTAGGGCATGTTTGTATTTTGGGAGGTTTTATCTGCATTTTCCCTTCAAAAAGTGTTTTAAACTCTTTAAGTGCCAAATTTTGGACTGAGTTAACAGCTTTTCTTGGTGTGCCCAGGCCATGCAGAGAAAAGCTATTGACCTGGGGGAGATTTTCTCTGGAACTCGAGGCACGCTGGTACTTGAATGAAAGGTCTTTTTATGAGGAATACAAATCTGAGATCCTAATGGTAATTCAGACTAGTTGCACTTTAGTAGATTGATTTTAGACGTGTTTGGCACTGAAAGAGTTAATTGATAATGGGGGAGGGGTGCCAATTAGTCAGTTTGGGCTTGTTTAAGGATGAAATGATCAAGTTGAAGATCAGCAATATCAACAGTAAAACTTAACTGAATGAAGATTTAAATTAACCCTTTTGCCTTGAATTAAGACTCAGATAACAGCTTTTCTTATTATATGGGTTGGGTGCTTAGCACTCAACCCACAACAAGGAAACCTGTTAACCTGGGACACACCATATTGCCAGATCTCACATACCATTCTCATTCAAACTATATTTCATTACTGTTGAACTCCATCAAAAACATTGAAGTAGATGACATTTGACCACCAGACCATTTTGGCTAGTTGAGGCAGGAAAGGGTTAACCAGTTTTACATCACAATTTTCCTTATCACAAAGCTGCAAGCTGTTTGTTCAACATATAATTGCATTGCACTTTTTGTCGATTCATTTATATTTGCCTGGCAGTGCTTATGTCCAGATGCAAAAACTCTCCAACCAAAAGCATCTTGGGGCTGTTTATTTTCAAAAATCAATATTGCCATGTCAATGATGAGTATCAAGCAGTGCCCCATTAACTTGTATTTCTACATGATCACTGTATGATTTCTATCAGTAACTACATGCACTGCATCAGGTTCAAAACCAATGGATTTCTCAAGTTTTAAGTTACTTAAATATCATGACTGTGGGAACTGGTTGAACTTTCGAGCATATACGTTAACTGACAATATAGTTCTAAAGATTGAGTCTTCACATAAATCTACTCTTGAACTGTGTGGAGCTTTTCCTCATTAAAAAAACATCTCTTTTTCTGTAACTGGCTTCAGTTTACGACTCTTTTCTGTTCTGCCTTCAATTTTGAACAGTTTGACTCTAGGATGTCTGAATCTTGCACAAACATTCTCTCATGCTGCAAATTTCACATATTCTGTTCATTTTTTTCTGAAGTCTGAGATGTCCTTTTTCCCCCTACGAGTGTTTTATTCATTGTGAGCCAAGTTTCTTCCATGTTGTTTCAGTATGCTGTCGGCTCTTGAAAATGGCCCCACCATGAAACAACAGTTTACTGATCATCTAAACAGTGGGCTACCAGGAAAATGGGGAACAACTCCACAGTGGAGCACAGTGGTGTATTACCTGGGATCTGTAACAACTGGCTTGCCAGCTTGATCGGCTTAAATTAACAACACACATCGAGCCATATTGGGTCAGGAACTTGGTTGGCAATATTGTGAAATCTGACACCATGGCCACTGCGCCCAAAGCTTCATCCGCCAGAATAGACTGCTGAATGGAGCAGTCTTTGATAAAGTCCGATACAGGCATAATGGTCAGTCCTAACTGGGCTCTGATGGTTTGCACAGACTTACTGACTGCTCCATCATTACTATAGGGGTCAGTGCACTCCCTGGCTCCCAGGTGCCTGGAAACTACACTGATACAGCAGCAAATAGACACATATACATGTATTCTAAACCAGTTTCCCATTTTGGCCTTAACAATAGGTAAATTGGAAGTGAGGTTACATTATGTTATGAAACTGCCAGTGTCACACAATGTGTAACTGTTCCCACAGAAACTGTGACAGTTAACATCAGTGGCAGTTATATAATGCCCCTTTCTTTAGCCCTAAACCATGCACAAAGGGGATCTTTCATGGGGGTCACAGTGACTTGATGAGTTCCGATAGTTTAGGCAAATACTACACGAGTTGTCACTCTTTTGGCTCACTTTTTGAAATAAAGCTATTGTCTCATTCTCATAATGGGATTTATTTTGTACTGTTCAAAAACCAAACACGAGAAGAAAAAAGTGGAGGCTGCCCACATTATATTGCAATGGGGGGGGGGGGGCATGACACTTGTGTACTTGTGTACAGTACATTTCACCAACTTTTGACATTTTACTATTTAACACCATCTCATCCTCTTTAGGAGGAACTACTATCCTTTCAAACAAATGCTAGTACTCTTTGTAGTGGAAAAATCAGTCAAAAGTTCTCAAGGCAGACCTTTGTACCATCAATAACCAGCAAAATGTGTGCTGCCCATGAAGCAGGGAGGACCATCTTGGTTATACATGTCTGCCTCATTTCAATGTTTTGGACTAAATTCTGGATGAGACATATCAAGATTACATGCCCCAGATCAACAACTTTCCTTAGCCCCAGATCAACAACTTTCCTTAGTGTCGCAATCTCTTATTCTAATTCAAGGGAAAAGGGTTAATGCTGCAAACACAGAAATGAAACAGACAACAAAGTTGTGCCTTGCCAAGGCACATTAACTTTTCATAGTTTAGGTGACCTCAAGATGTAGATCAAAGCCTATTGAACACAGAGATATGCAACTTCCAGGGACCTCAGTTGTAAAGACACCAGTCAAAGCACACAAAAGCAATCTACTGGATACTGTTAATTGATAAATACCTCACAGAAGATAGACAGAGAGCCTATGGATGAGAGGGAACTAATGTAAAGCATGATGGATGAAAGCCAAAACCCTGACATAAGCCTAAACAAATGCAAAAGTGTGGCCTTGCAGGAAATCTCAAGTGCAATGGGGCTCCCTCTAGGACACAACATAAGAACTAGGAGTGCACCTCCTGTCTGCATTATTCCTGTTTTCATTATGAAAATTAATATATTTACTGACTGAAACATGTAAACAATAACTGGAAGTATATAAACACTGATTTTGCTACAGCTCATTGCATATATGTGTGAACAGTTTTTTAGTTTGTTGTGTTCAACTGTCTTGACAGGGAAACATGTTCCTTGACATGCCTGTCAAGTCTTGATGAAGTCTAAGAATTTTTCAAGAACTATATATGTATATAAACAATTGGATAATTGATCTCTAGTGCACTCAAATGACTGCCCTGTTAATTGCATTGTATCTCTTCATCCTGGGCTCTTCATGGTTTTGATCCGTACTCAGTATGCAATGTCTATGTCTATCTTAATGGTTTCCTACAAAAAAAATGCACTGGTTTCATTTGTGCTGGGGCAGGGGCAGTTTCAAATGTCAAATGAAAAGCACCCCCCCCCCCACACACACATATGGGGAGGAAAATAAACCCTAAACAAAGACAAATGAAAACAAAAACCCATGTAACACATCCTATGCTAGAGTAATATGCAGACTTTCACAACTGGACAGCAAAAAAGTGTTAGTAACCAAAGGCTTAGAATTACTGTATGTTTATATGTATAAATACATGAGAGCAACAATGCCCACTCTGGGGACAACAAAAATGATGACCATGCTCATATTAGCATTGCTTATTGCATGTTGTTACCCACTGCTTATGTAGAGAGCTTAAACCACACAATTCCAGATAAGCATCCACTTCACCCAGCTCCTATCATTCATTACTAATCCTATTCATGGAATAAAATCTGGTTGCCCAGGTTGAATATTTACCATGCATTCATAAATTAATGTATGCATTTGATAAAGGGGTCCTGTGTACTGGCTTTGATAATCAGTTCATTACAAATCACAAGAGTCTGGTCCTGTGTAGTCATTTGAATACAACCACAAAGTGGCTACCTTGGGTTTACACACACATTATAGATTCACATGAAGGTATGTCTGTTTATTCTGACTCTGTTCAAAGAGGCACATACCTACCTCCATTTAACCCTTCCCTCCTTGAAATAAGACTGAGTTAACAGCTTTCATTGGAGTGGGTTAGGTGCTTGGTGCCCAACCCAAGCCAAGGCAAGCTATTGACCTGCGGCATGTTATCTTGATAGGCTTCACTTGCAACTTTGATTCATTTTTTTTTTTTCATTACTACTGAAATTACACAAGAAAGTTGAATCATACAACATATGACCACCACCCAGTTTTGGCATGCTTAAGGGGGGAAAGGGTTAAATCTGAACATTAATTTTACCAGCTTCTGTTAGGGCATATAATGTGATCAGTTAAAACCATGTATGTACTAGTATATAATATACCTATGTATGTGCATGTATGCTAATACATGTATGTATATCATTTATTGACATGCCAACTTACATCCTAAGGTCACATAACAACATAGGCACTAAGAGGCAGAGACAAAAAGGATTCTTTTAACCCCTTCCCCTCAAATTGCCCAAAAGCACCCAGATGTAAACTGTTGTCTGCCTTGAAGTTTTTACTTCTAATTACACATCACGAGAAAATATTTTTGGTGAGATTTGTATGTAAGACTATTCAAGACAGCATGCCCTAGGTCAATAGCTTTCCTTGGTGTGGGTTGGGCGCATTGCACCCAACCCACCTCAAGGAAAGCCATTAACTCAATCTTACTCTGACCAGGTTGGAAAAATATATGTTCAGGGTTTTTATGGGATTTTACTTTTTTGGATGACTTTGATTTATTCTTTTAAAAAATATATACAAAAGTATATACATCCACTTTTAATACGTCTTTTCAAACATTATTGTCCACAGGTATATAGAACAAGAGAAAAACACCATTTGAGTCAACAAGTCTGTATTTCACATGGAAATAAACATTGATCTAAACCAAACTAGCTGTACAGGTACATACCTACAATGTGTGGTTTGTTGTTGTTGTTGTTTTTTTCTGGTTTGTGTTGTTAGTGGTTTTTTTTTTTTTTTTTTTGGTGGGGGGTGGGGGTGGATTTTTACCTACCAAGAATAGTGTTGCTACCTGGTAACAAGGGCCAAGAGAAAAATGCTCTGCAATACCAACAATAATAGAAAACAAAAATGTGAAATAACAGAACTGGGTATGTCTCCGGTGGCAAAGTATTTGTGCTATGATTATATTGGTGAAAGTGAAAAACAATGGACTTATTTGTGAGAAAGGGGGGAAAAAACGTCTTGGTCAATACAAAACTGTGTTAAACATGGACAAGTTACAATGTGAGTTAGTGTAAATTAAATGAGTGAAAAAAAAAAAGTTAAATACACAAAGTATTTCCACACAGATATATTTGTGGTGAATGCCCTGATGATGATGTTATGTGGACAGAGATATCGTGATCTTGATCTAACACAGGCACTTCAGGTGCTTGATTTCTTTACTGGGTGGCCTGGCAATGGATACCTTACTCTTCCTCTACTTGTGTCTTTCGCACGGCCAAGAAAGACTGGCAAAAATAGTGAAGTACATAAGATGTGTTCACAGGAGGCTGTCGATTACCACCGTAACCATGACGACTGACATCCTAGGCCTCTTGGACACACTGAATGTCTGGTGATACATGTATTCTGCCATAGACAATGTTTAATTAAAATCCAGCTGCTCTGAGCTGTTATTAAACAATAGGCAGCCAAGCCATGGTGTAGCGAGGTATCCTCTGCATCTTCTTTGGAGTAAAGCCTCTTTGGAGTGGCACAATCTCAGACAATAGCGCTGCTGATGAGTTCTTAGATTGAGTGCTGGAATGGGTTGTGTCCTCTTGCGAGATACAATTGGAGATCCTGGTAGTGAACAAGGGAATTTCAGTTACCCAATCAATGAGTACCATAGCTGCTTGCAAAATCGGGTATTAGAGAACTGAAAGATCTGACTTGCTCTCAAGTGATGGATTGAGCCAGGAATGTGAGGAACAATTAAATATAGTCCAACATACTGATGATTTTGGAGTAGAATGATTATTGAACATGGACACTGGCACATCAGTGGGGCACCACCATATCAAATCTCTAATCAGGTTCTACCCCGGCCTCTGGCACTCTCATAAGGTTTCAATGATCTTCCAAGTTAGCAATGTGTGTGTGTGTGAGCGCGCTGTAACAATAATTAATGAGGTTAGATGTCGGCTGTAACGAAGACGTGGCAGATAGATAAAGTCCCGTGCTCTCTGACACTTGTTACTCTCCTGTAAATTACGCCAATTTAAGAAATGCTACAAGCTCACATGAGGTAATTCATTTTGTTTGCCCGAGGTTTTGTGTTGTAAAGTTAAGATCTATGACGATATGCTTGACCTAAGTCTACATAGCTGTATGCACACTTGTGTCACTTTTTTTTACGACACTAACAAGTTGATCAGCCAGATGCAATCACAAGCAGGAAAAACAAAGCAGACAAGAGTGTCTTTTCCTGGCTGAGACACCACCTGGTGCTTCATGTGTACCTATTGAATCCATTAGAAGCTGAGAGCATGATAACCCCCACACAGGTGTACAATGCACTTGACTGCATAAACAAACTTGAAAATTTAAAGCATCTTTGGCTGTGAGGCACATCAATGCAATAGAGGCTGTTTGCCTTAGACATGAGAGGGTAATTACCCAGCACACAAAACTATTTCACTTGCTGTGCAGAACCTACAATGACAGACATCTTCATTGGTGGACAGCATATCATTTGATGACCACTGCCCAAGTACGTTGGGCTATCAGACTCCATAATTGCACCTGTCATGCAAGACCACCTGTCACATAGGAGTAGCATTTACCATGACCTGCATCTTTCTATTTGCACCTTGAGCATTTTGAGATGAAATGGGAGCAGTGATATGATACTTTTTTGCACAGAATTTTCAAGATACATACATCTTCAAATATGTTCATTGTTTCTGATATGTATCTTTGCACAAATTTCTGAATTAAGCAAAATAATAAATGAAAGATTACTTACGGAAGCCAATCAACTTTGGATGGCCTGGTCATATGACCAGTTTGAATACAGTGATTCCAACAGTATGATTTGGGAATAATTTGTATGATATTAGCAGCAAAATATGTCATTTCACTCAACAATGAAAAATATTGTTATCTCTATCATCCAGCATGTTCAGTGTTGGGTTCATACAGCTTGGCAGCTTTCAAATTCAAGGGCTTTTCCAGGATCTTTTTCCCCAAAATTGAAGGACTTTCCAACTCAATTTTTCATTTTTGGGTCTTGCTGTCATTTTCTAGGGCTTTTTCTAAGGGGCAGGGGAGGAGGGGATTGAGCTTACCTAACTGCTGAAGGTTTCCAAGGCCTTGAAGAGACATGTAGTAAATTCATGTACTTTCAAGGATTTCAAGGACTTGCATGAACCCTGAGATTGTGATAACTCACTTCCGGTGGTGTTCTCGCAGGTTGTGTCTGCATGTAATATTGCAGCGTGCGAAAAAATTCCTATGATCCTATTATCTGGGACAGGTGAAATCCTTTTGAGGACAAGTGACTTTCCAAATTTTACTTGTCCCATGGTCAAGTAACTTTTCTTTTCAAAATTCACAATCTGTTAAATTTCAAATTTTGTTGGCACAACAGACACATAAACTCACTGTGTGACATAATGATTTCCATTAAAACAAGCTTTTTTAAACCAAAACTTAAGTACACTTCATTAGCACAACTTATATTATGAGGGCGGACAGGTGAAAATTTTGTGTCACTTGTCCTACAGACAAGTGGTTTCAAAACAAATTTTCTTTCCCTGCATTGAATACGTAAAAAACAAAATATGAAACCTGGCAGACAATACCTAAAAATGAGTGGCTGCATTTTCTGTCTCATGTCTGCCCCTGACAGGCATGTTTGACATTTTGACATACATATGCACTTGCACTTTGGGGCCGGGAAAATAAGTTACGCCACTTTCCTTGTCATACAAAATAATGCTCTATGACAATGAAATAGGCTCACCATTGGCCAACCTTGGAAATGACTTGTGTTAACTTACAGGTTAGCATCTCTGTGAATAAAAGGAGGAATTCAAGGCTCTATGATCTGAACAATGATCTCTCAAATGCAAAACTTCCTTGAATGGTATGTTACAAAAAATATACTCAAAGAATCATTTTAATACAATACACATGATGAATCATATAAATGTGTTCTTATATTTTTTAAATTAATTCAAATTATTGAAATTCTGCAAGTCTCCATTTCACATTTCATAGAAATCTTCAAATCTCCTTTTCATATTTCTTACAGGCTTCTAAGTCTCCTTTTCACATTATTTACAAATTTTCAAGTCTCCTATTCACATTTCTTACAGGCTTCCAAGTCTCCTTTTCATATGAATAATTTATTGTAGAAACTCAGAGCTATGGCTCTACTTGACCACCCTTGTCACCATGGGATGATATATCCCTTCCCACTGGTGGAGTCACAGCAATTTGCACATAATTTGTGGGCAAGCATGGAAGCCTTGTCAAAGGCCTAGTTGTTTATATTAAGCTCTGAAGTAACTCTTTGCCATTTAACCTATAGCAGAATCCCAGTATCTTTTACAACAACTATACCCCCCCCCCCCAAATGGACTAAAATATGTTATATCTTACTTGTTTCAATTAATACAATGTATTTTCACTTTTAAAGAGAAAGCATTTTGAATCCATTGAACAGGTGAGACAGACCAAGACCAACAAAGTGGTATATCCTCTGTGTACAACTTTTTTGGTATGACTCTGCACCTAATTCAGGACATGAAAAACTGCTGAGTCAGTCTGTATGTAAAGGTACGGGTGCAGGGTTAAAAATTAAAACTAAGCAAAAAAATTTTCCATCAAATCACTTTCAAACATGTACAAAAGTACAGATGCTGATTTCACAGGTGAAAGATTTGCTAAAGAAATATACAATACTGTACTCTTTAAGAATAAAAAATTCTGAATACGCCCTTAGGCATACCATATCAGATGATACTTTTACATAAATCCCCCCTCCATCCACCTTTCATATACAAGACATACCATATTTCATCTGTTTATTCAGACATGCCCATCTTGAATTTAAAAACTTTCTGACGACATAACTTTAACCCATTAAGAGTGAAGGGCTCTTTGTGATTTCACAAAAATGGCATGTGATTTTACATAGACCACTGTTAGCTTCCTTGCTGTCACCACAAAAAATACACGATATCAGGATGTTGTTCACTGGAGCACAAGTAGTCTTGAAGAATGATAAAAATACCACTTTTCAATTGGACGCCCACAAACATGGCAGTCTGTCAAAAAGTTTTTTTTTACCCTTCAAAATGGGACCCAAAGTTTTAAAATGAAACGTATTGCAAAACAATAGTCTGTTCCACTTATTAGGTCTACCCTTACACCACAGTTACCTTTACCTTTCATAACATGATCCTAAAACCTGACCAGACTTCACAATAGGTATGCCTACTTTCTCTGATTTGTATCATGGGGCCAGTTCACAGGAACCATGTTTCTTTGACTTTCCCTTGTCAGGGTTGTAACCTTTACCTGGAGAGAGGTCCTGCATGCCATGTCACTGTACTTGGGCCATTATGTCCAGCAAAAAGGTTGTACTCTCCTCCCTGTACCATCCTCCTCTCCAACAGTGGGACACAGTTTGTAAACATTATAGCCGCTTCCTCGTTGGATCCAAAAACACCTTTCTCCAATGTTTGGATTCACTGCACATCGCTCCGCAGCAAATTTATACTCCCTTTACCTTGCTGTTTAAACACGCCAGTACACAATGGGCATTGAAGTTTCCTGTGCTATTTTGTATTCAATCTATATGGCTTTTGTTCATGTACACCCGTTTTGCACACAGACTCAATTGCTGAAAAATGTGCCTGGAATGTAATAATGTACAGCGCGTGAGTAACCCATGCATGGATTTTCTTCCAACGAATATTGGACATGACTTTGGCACTGAAAACACTGATAAAGCGATGGAGCAAATGTA
Organism: Hermodice carunculata; assembly: GCA_964020975.1. Taxonomy (NCBI): domain Eukaryota; kingdom Metazoa; phylum Annelida; class Polychaeta; order Eunicida; family Amphinomidae; genus Hermodice; species Hermodice carunculata. The sequence continues at coordinate 117,467,126 of OZ026612.1, forward strand.
AGCCAACAATACGAAGAAAGTACGTGTGACCCCGTGTCTTAAGGTTCTCTTTTATAAGCAAACCCTTCCTACTGGGCCATCTCCCAAGAGACTTTTTTCCCCCCTTTAACTGTTAAATGACCCATTTTCACCTGGACATTATACAAGGACTGAATGGTAAAAAAACTAATGAAACACAACATTCCAAAAAATGTAGGCCTAAAAATTTTTGAAAATATACCGTTACAGTAAATAAAAAAACCCAACAGAGTTTATTTGCACTTTAGACAAGCAGACACATACAGAATGGCATGCATTGTGAGCAAACACTGAAAGGAAATAAGTGTGTAACTCTTTCAGGCAGAACCATGTAAGAATAATAACCACCACCCACTTTCACCCCAAACCCCTAGGCTCCCATAAGTGCACTACTTATTGTATTAGGTCTTGTTCCATTAGTGGTCTGTAGGGCAGATCATCTTAGTTGTAACATACCAGTATTTCATGTTTGGAGTTCACCAATTGTCAGCAGGATTTCAGCACACACTAACCTCATGGGATATTAAAGATTTGAAATGCACAATGTGCCGGGAAATTTGCCCTTACTGTCTAATTCCCATTTATGAGCCAGACAGAATTATAATCACACTTTCAAGTTCAAAGCTTGCTCTTTCCATGGTGAAATATGTCACACTATGAAAGACCTGTCAGTTTCCATCCCTCTATATTACAATTACAGTACAATTCATGCCCATAGTATAATTTAGGCCTAAGCAATCTGGCTAAAGAGGTCACAAAGGTTAAATGCTGCAATGATTGCCTCAAACTGAGTTGTGTTTCAAGGACTCTGACCATGACCACTGACTTCATGTTTATGTGTTGACCCCAATGAAAATTAACTCTTTGCTCCTCAACATGGCCCGAACATTAACTGACAGCACAAGAGTCATCAAATTCTATTACGGCAAAACTTGCTACATAACAATGTAATGTTTTGAACAAGAATTGTTGGGTAAACCTATCAGAACAGTATGTCCTGGATCGATATATTTATTTTTTTCCTGTTTAGCAGCTTTTGATACTTTATATATATATTTGAGACCAAACCCATGGCCCCAGTCAAAAAGCCAGAGGCCAAAATTAATAAACAGGCAACATGTTTTCCACTTACTTCTAATTAGGACAGAAGAGGATTAACAGGGTAAGAGCAAAGGTCTGTTGCACAGGCAATCATGATCAGAAATTAGGCTTCACTAGGTGACTTGCATATTGTAAACTATTTAGCAACCTTATCCTTCATTACATCAATATGTCTAATATTCATAATGGTTGAACTCTTCCAATTATACAACTTGGGAAGAAGTTTTCATTTTTTTGTTTAATAGTAAAAAATATTTACTTAAGTTAAATTCTTTTAGGACTGCAGGGCCATGAGTCAGCATACATTGTATCCTGCCATCCCACTCCTCAGTTGAAAGTTTGACTGACTGTTAACCTTCCAAGGGGAAATAAAGGAAAATATCATAATCGGTTGACAAAATGAAACTATTGTCTCTTAAATAAATATGAATCTGCATAATTTGATAACATTTTCCACCACATTAACTCCATCATGCTCATGCTTCAGTGCATGAAGGTGGTCTTAATTCCTACTGGTTGAAAGTGTCAACCATGGATTCCATGCCATGATTATTCTCAACAGCTCCACCACTTCCCCTGTATGCACGACACCTTATTGAGACGGATTTTAACCAAGCCATTGAAATACTTCTCTTGTCTGGCTCTGCAGCCAATGTAGCCTTTGTGAATCATCTCTGCCAATATTCCGCTTTTAACACTGACACAATGCTTCAGAGCTAGACATATGTAGTGGAATTCTGGCAGAGTCACACACTGACAGCCGCATGAGTTTCCATGCCCCATACATTTTGACAGACCTGCCCCATTGTATTGCCCATATAACTATTGTGCTCCCCGAGAGCTGAATCCTTGAGAGACCAATGGAGGGCATATTGACCCAATGGAAAGGTTTTCTAACACTGGATCCATTTGCAGGCTCAGCATAATACTTACTTGATACGTCATTCCTTTGTAGTGCTTCTTCTCCATTGGTAACTCAGCAGTCTTTTGTCAAAGCCTGCCATACAGTTGAGTTTTGTTGCCCTCCAACATATTCAGGATCATTTCGCCTGATAAAGCTCTCTTTCAAAGCTGGACAATACAAGAGCATTCAACTTACCTTCCGTCAGAATTTTGTATTGTATTAGGCCGCAGTAATTTTCGTTTTTGGTCTGTCGTTTCGTGCTGCGCTAGGCTGCCCTCGTCAGAATTTTGGTTCACTTGAGCCGTCCCCTACAATAGAGTATTGAATGCACACAGTCAGGGCAATACAGAACAGGAAAACGTCATTATTCTATGCTATCGCACCATCGCAGTTATCATACATGTGTATGCAATTTGTTCATAATTCTAACAAAGGGTAATCAACCTTTTGAATTTCCTATTACCAGTAATGTAATCATTCATAGATTGAAAATTATATCGGGAATTTGGTCATGCCTCCATGTAGCAAGTTTAAAATAGACGCACTGTGATGCATTGTTGATCCATCCAGCCTGGGGCATCCTGATTATAGCTTTTGACTTCACAAATATTATTAATTAAATCTTAATATGATACTTAATAAACACTGCAAGTAGGTCGCATGAGGTTTCTTCAACAGCAAATCACATCAAGCATTTTTGGTGGGTTTAGATTTGACATGTTCATACAATGGAATGTTGCGATTGGACCTATTGATTTTTAGCCCCTATTAAGGAATGCACGGTGATATTGTTAAGATTTCAGTGGAAGAATGTATGCCATCTAATCCGGACAGAATAATGACAGATTAGACTGCATTGACAGCGACTGAAAAACACATCAACAAAGCAAGAGCGAATCACACAATGCCTTTCATTCCCTCCCTTCTCCACTTTGTTCATGTTTGAGTAGGACACAATGAAAGCACAGCATTTGACCTGGGAACACAGCAATTCACTGAGACAATATGACCTCGCAGCATGGGAAACAAATCACATTGGGTAGCCATGGCTGAAAACGTGATAATGACAAGTTGAAAATTCCAGTTCTCAAAAATATGCCAATCCTTGCGGTCACAGAGGTGCCTGGGTGCTTACAAGTCTGCCTATTGTTCTACTGTGGATGGCCAAATAAATGAAATTGCCACCTCCACCTACGTTCTATCTGTGGGTCTGGTTAAATACAAGGAGAATTCCCTTGGAGAGAGACTCATCAGTATGTCTCCTTTGAGGCTGCAGCTATACAAATTTTTTGACACCTAATAAAGTCTTTGGGGCGAAGGCAGAGGCACCTCCTGAACACCAATTGGTTACGAGACCCCTTGTGGCCGGCACTAAACAAGAATGTACATAATATTGACTTATATCCCAGAGGTCCCTGTCCAAACTCATTTCTATCCATTTGGTTCAATAACAAAGGCTAAGTTTGGACCTTATCAAATTATCCTCAGATTTTATTCTGTGTTAAGTTTGCCTCCCTCTGCGCTCTAAAAGATGAGCCAAAGAATAGGAGGATATAGCTGTCAATTTTGTCTGTGGGGTTTTATTCTGATGAAGGACCTCCAATAATTGGGAACATACCTCGGGTCCTGACAACAATACACTGTGGAGAACAAATACCTGCGCTTGAAGGCTGCGTTTATTGAAACCGCCTGTCAAGACAATTTGCTTTTCTTTGAGTTGAACAAATCATCAGACGGAGCAAGTTTCAACCCCGGGTGGAGTGTGTTGGGCAGAATGGTAGAGTTGCTTCATCCGCGATAGCAATCTCATTGAATCTTCACTCAAACACAAAAGAATCCAATTCTTTTTCCCAGACTTAATGCCTCATTATTGTACTAATGTGGACACCAATGAGGGAGATCTGTGAAATTTATATATATCACTGACACCTGTCTGGGGTAACCTAGCACAGAGCCATGCTGCCCGGCTGCACAGAATGGCTGTGACAATGCGAGCTGTGCAGCAGGTCACACAGATGGTCAATTTAATTGCTGATGTCACTTCACTTCCTGTGTAGGTGCTCGATAGTTGCATTATATGCATGATTTCTCCTGCTCAATTGGCCTGCTTGTCTCCAATCAAGATCCCTTTCTTTCCTCTTGTGCTGAAACTTACATAGTTTACACTGCCCTTTCTTTCTTACTGGTTTTCAGTATCATTTTCGATAAGGGTATCTGTTATGTTGCTAATATCTCAGACTTTCTCTTTCATTTCCTCCCCATAGACCTGTCCATGACCCAGTTTCTTCCTATTTCAGCTTCACATTCATGCCTAATACCAAAGCTTTTTGTGAAGTCTCCAGTGGCAACTGTATGTACATGTAATCAAGACAACTGCATCTTACCATCACCAGTTTATGGTCAGACATAAAAGGTACCTGTCAGACCATCGGATGAGGGTCTAATGAACTATTATTCATTGGGTATCTCTAGTTCCATCCTGCACTGCACTTTCACAGTATAAGCAATCCAGCCTTTAAGAATGATATTGTAGCTGCATTTCAGGATTCCGCTCGCAACTTGTGCTCCACCTGGTGGCATGCGCAATGCCTGGGAGGCCTGCACTTGCACCCTAACACCGGACTCCTATTGTTCAGACACGTTCACTCTCCAGAGACCCCGGCTCTGGGACACCTCTTTCACAAACTCACTCATGCAGCCATATCAAACAACACCCGGTTTCCCCTGAGACTGTGTTCCGTCTCTTTTCGTGCCAGATTTAACACCTGCAGCCTGCCTGCTTGTCTGCCTGTCTGCCTCTACATCATTGTCCCAGTGTCTGAGCCCCGATGAGCACTCACCAATAAGTCCTGTGAGATATTGCCCGATAGCAAGGCCATTCTCTTCTATCAGGTGGCATTATCACCACTGTGTAAGCACGCTGAGGCATGATATCTCGGGTCTGCACACTGGCACTGGCAACACTTCAAGTGGCACAAGCTACATTGGCATTATCTGCAGAAATTAATCCCACATTATGCCTAATCACCTCTCCTGTGTTTCACTGTCTGTAACAGTACCACACCTACACCAGCCTTGCACTGCACTATTGTTACTGACTAAAGCCATCACCATTCAAGACATGATGCCCATTGTTTTCTATTTTATATCATGGTGCACATTTCTCAGCACAGGAGGCAATATTAAGTTGGCATGTTCCCGAAAGCTTGTCATTTTTATTTTTTTATTTTTAATTTTTTTGTTATTTCAAGACAAGGTACATGTATTGATCTACTTGCTACCGCTGATTAAGTTATTTAGGACCTTGGTTCTCCACAGAATGGATACATATGATCGGAATGTTTGTTTGGGGTACTACCATGTGATAGTCTTCAATCTCACACTCAATGGTAATTCACATATTTTATATCCATCCCTGTCCTTTCTTGCCAACAATAGCCAGAAACTCAATTTCCTTCCTGAATTAGAAAACCATACAAAATGTAAGGCCAAACTCAGTCAAGTCTTTAAAATTGTAGATATGTAATAAGACTAGTGCGTTGGTATTACGGAAGGTGGTGCAGTGGAGGCAGCATGAGGGCTTTGTCCATCAGTACCCAGTGAAGCCACTGGGGACACGGCTGATGTAACAAGCTGCAGCAGCAAATTTCCATCCCATTCAGAGCTCAAATGTCTAATGGTACATTTGTCATCTTCAAGAACAATTTCCATTTAGGAATACAATGAACCCAAGCTCCCCAGAGGCTGGACAGTCTGAACTCTAAATTAGCTGATTCATACAAATTTGATGTTGTATCTTCTTCAGTTTCTCTTTTGAACCTCAACATTTCCACCGGCTACCTTAAATTTGTGCTGCAGACTCAGTTCTAAGGTTCCTGCATGCACAGCAAAGAAATTTAATTAAATCTACCTACAATAAGTTGCAGATTACTGTTTCTGAATTGATTTATTCAAAGCTGATTTTCTGTCCTACCAATTTGGCAGAAGCTGTAAGGATGGGCCCCCCCAGATGGATAAATATATGTAAAACATCTTGTAAATCCAGTTGATTTCACAGTACTTTGAGCAAATGGGTTAACTTCACTGTATATTGTGTTCATTTAATTTTGCCGATGGCATAAAACCATAAAGAAAAGCACTCACTGAAATAGTATTTTAACATTATTATTAAAAAGGAACTATGCCCTAACTAGAAGTCTTAACAGACAGACTGCCCCCCCCCCCCCCAACACACATGGATTCTGTGACCTTTAAATGAGGTCGAGGTCACCGATATGTAATCAGGTCAAGAAATATGGTCAAAGTACAGTTGAGGTCAATTTGAGTTTGATGTGGTCTGTGAATCATGAGATATTTTGCTCACAAGGATTCTGCTACAGACTCTGAATGGGCCAAGCTAAAAACAGTATACCCCCGCCCCCAAAGTTCGTTTGCTAAGGTTCTGACAGTGGGCCAAACTGAAAACAGTATACACCCCAAACTTCCTTCCCTGGGGGTATAAATAGTGAAATTAAAACTTCAGTTAAATGTATGAAATGCAAAAACCATTAAAATTTATACATGTGAAAATAAATGTCTTGACCATATGTGGATTGGGATGCAGAATGAAACCACTACCGTATTATTTCTAAACAACCAATTAACTTAACCCTTTCCCCCTTGAATTAAGACTGAGTCAACAGCTTTCCTCGGCATGGGTTGGGCACTTAGTGCCCAACCCATGCCGAGGACCTGGGTCATGTTGTCTTGACAGGTTTCATCTTCAATTCTCAGACAAATTGTTTTTCATTGCTGCTGAAATCAGTTGAAAACGATGAAGCAGACATTTGACCACCAGCCGGTTTTGGCCGGTTTAAGGGGGAAAGGGTTAAAGGAGCAGCAACTAGGGATATGACTTCATTTTGAACATTACAGCCACCATAAAAATGACACATAGATCAGTAGTCGAGATTTCTTCAAAGTTTTCATGTACAAAGCACATATATTGGATAAATACAGTAGTTAAAAGTTTTCTCCTCTCAATGACAAAAATGCCTGGATGTTGTAAACATCTCCTAAATAGTGTTTTGGTAAAGCTTGCATTTAAATGGGAAACAATTTGAAGCTAAATTGTTAACTTTCCTCTGCATACTTTGGATATTTAAACCATTAAGAATTTATCTCCCCTAAATTTGACAACAGATCCTTGGCAGCAGAAATTGATGCACTTCCTGCCAGCAGCAAAGCTCATTACTGTAGGCCCCAGTACCCCGAAACTGATAACTTTCCTCACATTAAAGTACTGAACATAAGAAAATTTAGAAGCAATGGCTGGTATAAAATATAGAAAATAAGAGGGCTTCCAGTATGCAAGTATGATAGATAAAAATTGCCTAGTGTGGTAAACCCCTTTACCCCCTTATCACTGACAATAGTACAGGAAGATTGGTAAAGTGAGTGATAGCTGTACTCTTGTAATTCAAAAATCACTGGAAGAAAAACTGAAGTACGAGTGATTTGTACATGCAAAGCAAAGACAAGCTTCTCATGAAGACAGTGACAGTGCACTCCTAAGGAAGCAATCTAAGAAAAACCAAAAAAAACCTTTTTGATCAGGAACGGAAGTAATATGAAGTTACTTCTTTACAAGAAGGAACAGGAAGAAAAGGAAACCAACAAGACATGAAGATCATAACATTAAAAATACACAGGCAATGAATCTGATGTGAAACAACTGCTGAATTGTCTCATCCATTTATTTGGAATATGGCATGTTGCACGAAAGCATCTCAGAGACACAAAAGAAGCAACAATTTGCTGTTTTTTTTCAAGTTACCGAGACAAATATTGCCATATTTTTGAAATACTTCAAACATTCCAATGACTGTTCCATGCAATTCTGCTATACAACTCGGCACCATTGGCTCGTCTGGATAGGTATATGAATATGCAGGGCCAGAATTTGGTGAGAATCAGAGAACCCATTCTCGTAAAGATTCTCCTAAACTTGTCTTTCTTTAAAAAGAAAACTAACTGACAAAAATCCAAATAGATTCTTGCAAAATTTTGCAAAATTCTGGCCCTGATATGCAAGTCACACTGACAGTTTAACACAGTATATCAACCTTATACAATGGGATAATCTTTATCATGTATTCCATAAAGATTTTTTTTCACCGCAGAAGTTTTGCCAACTTGTACACTTGCTTCAGTTATGTTTGGTGGCTTCTAGGGAAACATAAATGGAGAGTAACGACTTGAATGACTCGTAACAAATACAAGCTGACCAACACACCAGGATTGCCAAGCACTGTTGTGGGTAGCCCTGATGTCTCTTCTGTGAATACTAGCGTTGTTCTGCCAATCATTTCTCATGCGGACACAGGAGCACTCATGTGAATGGACATGAGGATTGGCAAGCAAGATCTGTCTATCGGCAGACTCAATCGGGCCAGGTGGCCGCCACCGAAATGCCCAACCCAACCCCAATAGGCCCACTGGCCACTGTAATATTTCTGAGAATTACACCGTCAAGTGGTGCATGCAGGTCAAGAGTTCGCAAATCTCAGCTTTTGTAATGCGAAAAATAATTTAGGGCAGCTTTGATTTATAGCTAAGGGAACCATCGATAGCCAAATGGAATTGTTGTAGAAATGGATTTGAGCAGAGGCCTTGGCCCGGTAATGGGGCATTATAATCCCGTGTCTCGGGAAAAGGCATCTCCATACATATGTGGCATTACAGAATCCAGTCATTTTCCCAAGGTGTCTATTTAGTGTTAACACAGTCATCACTAGGGTCAGATGCCTCCACAAATAGGATTTTGATATCTCCCCAGCCTATGCACCCTTTCACAGATTATACCACAAATCAGACAAAATGTAACTAATCTTACCAACATGATTTCGAATATGTGATTGTTTTGCATTGAATGTCTATGGCCTGTTTCAGTGTATTCGACATGATAGGCTCTGTTGTCATTGAACAATTCCAAAGTCTTTGCTAATTGACTTTCATGGGCCCCCACCAGGGAATCGCAGCCCAAGAAAGCGGAAATTCAAAATGTAAATACAAGGCATTTTATCCCACTGAAATGTAAGTACTGTGTATTGTGGATCGACCACTGGGACTTTAATGATATTGAGGCTTGGGGGTCAATGTGCATAGGCATTGGATAACTCCGTTTGCACAAATCAGCCCATGCAATATAGCATTCTGTGATCTAAGTCACTGACAGATCTTGGCGAATGATCACCACAGAATACATTTGTGAACCATTTGTGCATAACGTTGCCATGGCACTCTCTTGATTGTACTCAAGTCCACCTTGGGTACACTTACTTTTTTACCTCACTGTCCATCTAATGATGCGCCACAGAATACATCCCAATGTCACAACAGATAATGTTTACTACAATAAACCCTTCACATTACCTTAATATTTTATCTGATATTTCATCCCATAGCACACTTCATGATAAGAAAAAAAAAAGAAGAAAAGAAAAAAAAAAGAAATGTTTTCAAGGGGGCAACTTTTCAGTCCACTAATGTCTGGCTGTGGACAAAAAAATGGGATCAAGATAGGAAAGGTTTTTTGACAGACAATGTGGGTGAAATGTATACAGCAGTCCTTCCTTTGTGAGACTAGCCCTTCAGCTGGTCCAAAAGTGGTCACAAAAAGCAGGTGGTCTCTCGATAAACGTTGAATAACATGGAAACAATAGCCCTAAGATCTGATACAGTGGATGCTGCTCCAAAGACTTCCTGTCACGACAGGTCAAACCTCTTCTCCACGCCATCCTTTCCCGACAATACTGTAGTAAAACCTCCCTTTACCGAACACCCTTGGGACCGGAAAAAAGTGTATATTATAGTGAGGTGTTCAGTATAGGGTGGTTTGCTTACCCGGTACATTGGAAGTATAATATATTTGGGATCGAGAAATGGTGTCCAGTGTACAGAGGTATTCGGTATACACAGATGTTGGGTTAGAGAGGTTTCACTGTACACATTATTTATCTAATAAATTGACATATTCAAAGACCACCTGCAGTATGAGACCACCTTTTGCCGGCAGTGGGGGTGGTTCCAAATGACAGGTACTACCATAAATGGGGTCTCAAAAGGCACATACATGTATATGGTTTCTCACTGGAGGGACTACTGTAATACTATAACTATCAATTATAGCATCAGGCAAACTGGTTGTTACTTTTATCAATACAGCCAACATGCAATGTGTATTCAATGGGCACACGACATAACTCCCCACAACATACCAATGTGATAACTTAAGTTTTTAAAGCCTGCACTTGTTCCTGGTCAGGTTGATATCAAGTGACCAATTTGAATTAACCTGATGTTTAATCCACATGTACAAAACTGCCAACTAACAACAAACTATGGTGTGGGACTATTTACGACGTAGTTCACAGGTCAAAGCCTTTTATTTTTTTCTTTTGTTTTTTAATGGGGTATATGCTACATTGGTACCTGATCCAAAGACCACCTCTAATCAGAGGCTACATCTCTTTTAAACACTACCCTTTCATCGTACTGGTGTAGTTATCTAATTCATCTGTGTTTCAAAACCACCTGTAATATAAGACCCCTTTTTACTGGCAGTAAGGTGGTCTTAAATTACAGGTTCTACTGAACACCACTTAGAAAGTTATTGTCAGTGTATTTCTCATTGTTTCAGCTATATTAACACATTTCTAGCCAAACTAAACACACAACTGTGCCAGAATATACCCAAGGGACTTATGTTCAGGTGACACGTAAAAGGATGACCGTCACCAATTAAATAAACAAGAAGCCTATAGGCTATAACATGAATGCTATCGGTACATCAGTCAATTTGCATATACAGTATTGGCAAGTTCTTTGCAATTAATGGTGTTCTTAATTCAAATTCAAACAAAAAATTTAATATTTCAAATCAGAAATAGGTCTCCTTGTAATGCACATCGAGTGTGTGGACTGTCACTATCTTCCTACCACAGTATGCAAACAACTGCATGGCCATGTGGTCTGAGCAGCAACACATTACCTGATTGGTTAACTGAGTCAAATGCAACAAGATATGTTTGTAAAACATAGATGCCCCCCGCCCTCATTACCCTTGCCCTCGCTACCCTATTGATAGTGGTAGATGGGGCACTTGTGACCTTACAAAATTAGTGAAGGTTGATCATACATCAATGTCACATATCTTTAAACTTTAACCTAGCCCTTAAAAAAACGACTAAACACCTGGACAATATGAAAGTTATAGCTGTTAAATTAGTCATGATTTAGAAACCATATTGAGCAAAGTGGCTTTATGACCTTGGAAATTAGGGCAAGGTCACTCATTTTCACTTGACCTTCAATATTGTGCAAAAACCACAGGAAGTCTACTGTCTGTGTGTGACCCTCAAAACTGGGTCAAGGTCACCCATCTACAAACTCAAACTAGCCCTGATAGGCAACCATAAAGCTGTGCAATATAAGACTGCTACCTCTAAAATGCAAGTTATCATGCAGAAACAATATTTAACCAAATGGCTCTGTGACCTTTGAAATTAGGTCAAGGTCACCCATCTTCACACTTGACCTAGCCCCGAATATGGCCAATTATCAAATGCAATATAAAAGTCCTAGTTTAAAAACCTCTTCAGTTATCATGTGGAAACCAAAGTTTACTCAGGTACCAACGTGACCTTGGAAATTAAATCAAGGTCACCAAACTTTAAACTTCTTCTAGCCCTTAGCAAGAACTATAGACCTGTACAGTATCAAAGTTCTAACTTTGCCTAGCTTTTCACTAGAATGATACACCTGTACAGTATCAAAGTCCTAGCTTAAAAACTTCTTGAGTTATTGTGTGGAAACCACAGAGAATTTTGCAATCTCTCTGTGACCATGAAAACTGGGTCAAGGTCACCCATCTTCAAACTCAACCTAGCCCTTACAGAGAGCCATAAAGCTGTGCAATATAAAAGTTCTAGCTCCAAGGTATAAGTTATCATGCAGAAAGCATGAAATAATATTCAGTAAAATGGCTCTGTGACCTTTAAAATGAGGTCAAGGTCATCCATCTTCGAACTTCACCTAGCCCCAAATATGGACGATAATCCTGTACAATATAAAAGTCCTAGCTTAAAAACCTCTTCAGTTATTGTGCGGAAACCAAAGTTACCTCAGGTACCACTGTGACCTTGGAAATTAGGTCAAGGTCACCCATCTTTGAAATTTGCCTAGCTTTTGACTAGAATAATATACCTATACAGTATCAAAGTCCTAGCTCAAAAACTTCTTGAGTTATTGTGCGGAAACCACAGGATTTTACAATCTCTCTGTGACCCTGAAAACTGGGTCAAGGTCACCCATCTTCAAACTCGACCTAGCCCTTACAGAGAACCATAAAGCTGTGCAATATAAAAGTTCTAGCTCCAAGGTATAAGTTATCATGCAGAAAGCATGAAACCATATTCAGTAAAATGGCTCTGTGACCTTTAAAATGAGGTCAAGGTCATCCATCTTCGAACTTCACCTAGCCCCAAATATGGACGATAATCCTGTACAATATAAAAGTCCTAGCTTAAAAACCTCTTCAGTTATTGTGCGGAAACCAAATTACCTCAGGTACCACTGTGACCTTGGAAATTAGGTCAAGGTCACCCATCTTTGAAATTTGCCTAGCTTTTGACTAGAATAATACACCTATACAGTATCAAAGTCCTAGCTCAAAAACTTCTTGAGTTATTGTGCGGAAACCACAGTCTACCGACCGACCGACATGTGCAACGCTATATGCCCCACCTTCTTCAAAGGGGGGCATAAAAAGGAGCCAATCATGGCTTGTGTTTCAGTATGTTCATCATGGCTTCCACCCTGTGAACATGTGTGACTCTTCCGTAATTTACGAAAGGAGCACACCAACGGGAAGCTTTGTTTGTACTGCAGCATGCAAAAATAAAGATTCCAGTGTTTATAGCAACAATTATATATATATGGAGTCACAGGCAAATACACAAAGGTAGGGGATAGAGGGAAATGTGGAATGTGTCACAAATCAGTCAGTGAGAGTAGGTCCCGCGATGATTGTCAGCTCTCCACAGCTTACTCCACTCTGTCACTTGTGTTTTGTGTTTGCCTGGGATATCAACTCACGGCACCTATACATAATCTTTACTTCTTCCAACACTCTTAAACCCCACCGATAAAGGGCATTAGATGCCAACTTGCAGAAGAATTCGCCATGCAAGTTTTAAATGTTTTTTCCTTAATGCTACTTTGTCATCATTGGGGCAGATCAGACTGACGGTGAGTTATAGGATTCCGTTCGAATTATGGGCGTAAGCCAATACACTACTGCTGGTACCTTTGATCTCATATTCCAAAATCATATGTATGCGACAATGAAAATACCTGCTTGTTTTGAGAGAAATCAAGTAGGTAGCCAAGTCCCATTGAATACAACTACTGATCACATGATTATTTAAACCTTGAATGTTCACTTAGGGATTATTATCACCTATTGGTAGCCCCATGCACATGCTGGCATTGGTGCGTACACACAGACTGCAGTTATCGCCAACATATCGCGAGTCGCAAAAGCTCTGACTGTGGTCCTTTTCTCCATTTTTTCGAACAGGATTATATGTGAGGGAAGTTTTTACTTGTCTGACAGGGCAAGTGCTTTAAAATTTTCACTTGTACCACCACTGTTTTTACTTGTCCCTCACAATTGGACATACAAATTTTCATGCCCTGTTTGAACTTTATTTGCAATCATTGATGAGACAAAATGTATGGTTTTGACCAATTTATATAACAATATTTGGCTAAAGACTTCAGAGCTCCTTTAGCAAAACAGGCCACTGCAGTAAAATTCCTGGTCCATGTCAATATTCATGATATTCAATACTAGCTCTCTAGTGAAGTAAGTGCTGCCCTTACCAGGGAAATTTGTGATTTGACTATAGGTTGTCCTGCCATGGTCAGCTAGATGAACAGCCTGTCACAACTTTTCATTCTTCAGAGTTCCATGTAAATTTCCCAGACTTACTCTTTTTGGGGGATTTCAGACAAGCAGTCTCCCTTTCAGGTCCTCCTTTCCTTTCATGTATGTACACATCAATTACCCATTATGTTTTGAAGACTTAGTTTTTTCATGTTTGTCATAGTTGACTGGGACTAAGCTGGTCAAAACGTGGAACAAAATTTGAATGGACCAAAATAAATTTATTGTGTCCTAAATGTTGATTCAAGTGAAAGACCACCTAGTGGATATTCTGAGCAATGTAAGCTTACTTCTAAAATCATGACATGACAATTATTATGAATTTACTTTACCCTTTTGTTTTCCTTCTTTCCTCTTTCCTTTATTTTAATTATATATATTTTATCATTATGGGGGGGGGGGAAGAGCAGGTGGTGGCTAAATAAGATAAGAAATAACGCATCTAGCTATTAAATATATATTATAGCTTAGACTTACTGTACATGACATGAGCAAATACTTTGTCACGGCTTGGGGAGGGGGGGGGGTAGGGGAATGGGGTGATCTCTAAGGGTTATGTTACCAGATGCTTACACAACAAATATTTACAGTTCTCCCTCACTGAACCTCAATGAATATCAGCTTTGTGTACAAAACAATACGGAATAGTTACACTATTTTTTTTCTCTCTTCTTCTTCTTCTTCTTCTTTTTTTTTTTACACATATGTGCGATATCATCCGTAAACAGTCTGTGTGGTGAATAATATGAGGACGCATACATAAAACAAAGCCATATATGGATGGTTTCATAGTTAACGGCTCAGGCTGGCTTTCTATTGTTGTGGTGTAAGTGGGCCCCAACCCAGCAACACGTAACACATCACCAGCCAACTTTGAAGCGGTGCCAGTGCTGGTTAAGTGAACTGTAATTGTCACGAAAGATAAGACTAGTGCTCACATGACATCCAATGTAGGCTATGGGAAAGGAAGGTTCCTTTTGACTGGGTCATACCAGCAACCAGATTTAGCACATGTGTACTCCATTGTTGTGGGCCTTATTTGCTTTCTTATAGATAACTGCCCATAGTCACCAGAAATCTTGCATGGAATTTGGCCCCAGTTGTACGAGAGAGGGAATGTTGCCAATTTTTTTTTTTTGCATTGTGTTCTAGCATGGTCTGTTGAGGAGATTTGTGTCAATAACTATAAGTTACATTAAATAATTACTGTGTAGCCTGTCTCAAGTGCCCTTGTCCCTATAAGCAACCCTTCTAACTTGTGAAAAGCTGAAATGAATTGAATATTATACATGACAATGATATTTAAAAATGTTGGTTTCACAGCTGCCATTAGCCAGTTAGCTAAAAAAAATATTGGACTCGCAGTGGTCATTAGCTATAGGCTAATATAAGTGGGATTTGACTACTGATATTTACAATCTTTTAGCCACACTGGCAAAAGAAATGTTAGATTTCTAAAGTTTCCATCAACTCCTTAAACTTTATGATGAAACACCTATCTAGATTCCAAACATTTCAAATTGGTTTGGCTACAGAAATGCAAGTTTGGCTGACACATTTGAGTCAATGACACTTTAGCCAAATTGGCTGCACTATAATAATACCAAAGTACTGGCCCAGAAAATTTTTGAAGCACCCTGGGTATTAAGGAGAGAATTGTGGTAGACTGACAGAGGATATTACATATATGTGTGGAATATTATTTTCTGATGATATTACCCATAAACATGATTCATTCATAACTAATAATGATAATAGAAGATGTTGTCTCAATAAAAGTGTGATAGCTATGAAACATGGTCTAAATATAAATGCCTAATAAACAGTGGTGATGACACACCACCAAGTCCGTATTTCTGGTCTTTGAGTAATCACTTTCAGTGCATGAAACTTGCCCTGAGGGGTAGGTGACCCCAAAAAGTTATTTCAAGCCACCTTTGCATTGTTATCTATTGTTCAATTTGAAAAAAAAAAAAAAAAAAAAAATGGGCCACTGGTCATTAGTTTCTCACAAAATAAGGTGGCCCAGTCACATTTTTGGTGAAATTTGGCCACCAGGCCACTGGCTATTTCTAGCACTGACATTTAATACTTATTCCCCAAACTGCACACACAGTTTTCAATTAAATTCTAGCATAGCACGCAGGATAACCAACTACCTGACCTGTTGGCTCACATTCATCACGCCACACCTAGTCTTAACCCTTTCCCCCTTGAATTGACACTTGAGTCAACAACTTTCCTTGGCATGAGTTGGGCACTAAGTGCCCAACTCATGCCAAGGAAAGTTGTTGACCTGGGGCATGTTAACTTGACAGGGCTCATCTACAATTCTCAGTCAGAACTGTTTTTCATTAATGTTGAAATTAGTTGAAAACACTGAAGCAGACATTTGACCACCAGCCGGTTTTGGCTGGTTTAAGGGGGAAAGGGTTAAACAACAGGTAACACTCTACATGTTTATGAACAGTCTGAGGTGTTCAATCTACTACTGTTTACGTTTGACATGTAAGCATAACAATGTCTCCCATACCCAGTACTGCACAGAACAAATTATTGCTATTCAAGTGATGTTTGTAGTTAGCAATTGAGTTTGGTGTTTAATCTTTGATGCCCCCAGTGAACAAAATAGAGAAAAGAAAGTTCTCACAATAATAAACTGAACAAGATGGCAAACAAAACAGATGTTGATATGGACAGAATAAATAGCCCGCTGAGCATATAAAATGCACCAAATATCATCCACAACAAAAATAGACCCCAAGTTAGTTTTGCATTTGCCTAAATAATCAAATGTTCAGGTAGAGAAAGGAAATGGTGGGAGTATTTGAATAACCTATGTCTGATCTCCCAGATGACAGAGTGTTTAGGCTGGTTCAACATGCTCTGCATGGGAATCCCCCCCTCACACCAACACACTACAGAATCTAGTACAAAAACAGTGATCCTCTTGTGGAAGGCCCTTCTCACCAGAGACCACCCTTCTTAAAAGGCCACTTTTGAAGTGCATTTGGGGTGGCCTCATAAGAGGGGCACCATTGTATACCAAATTTCAGCGACATAAAAATTTGTTCCACTTCCTTTCTTATGCACATCCAAACACCATGATCAAAAGGTGTGAGTACACAAGGAAATCTGAATGTCAGAACAGAGGTTCTATTGTCTGATTATGAGTGTGATGCACTGTAAAGATTTTGGTTGGTGTTTAACTATAAAAAAAGGAAAGAAAGAAAGAAAGAAAGAAAGAAAGAAAGAAAGAAAGAAAGAAAGAAAGAAAGAAAGACAGACAGACAGACAGACAGACAGACAGAAAGAAAGAAAGAAAGAAAGAAAGAAAGAAAGAAAGAAAGAAAGAAAGAAAGAAAGAAATACAAAACAAGAGGACTGTGAGAACAGCCAGTGCTCAGCTGACCTAACCACATGCAGGCCAAAGATTGAAATAGAGTTTGTTATTCACTTTGAGACAAAAACCACAGGCGGTAGTCTTTACAATAGTGTTCCTTTACTATTATTATAAAAACATGTCTCTTACTGATCAGTATGCCACTTCCAAAAATGTCAGGATGTAATGCAGTGACCCATATCAGGTAGATTGCTATTACACTTTAAGATCCGGTTGGCATGCATGCATCTGCATCAGTATCGCTACACAACACCAACAATGTATG
Source organism: Hermodice carunculata (assembly GCA_964020975.1). NCBI lineage: Eukaryota > Metazoa > Annelida > Polychaeta > Eunicida > Amphinomidae > Hermodice > Hermodice carunculata. The sequence goes on from OZ026612.1 coordinate 117,484,806, forward strand.
TACTCACTTTGATAATTACCTCACTTTGCAAAATTGTTAAAAACCTTGAAACAATAGTGGCACCACCTTGTAGACATCTTGAGTGCAGAGCAAAACTTGCTACATTTCCACCCAATTTGAGCACAATAGAGTATATGATTTCAGAGAAGCAAGTGGAATTTAAGAAAAACAGGACTCCCCCCCCCCCCAAAATATATCACAGTATTGCCTCTTGAATACACTAGGGTCATAGGGGACACATAAGTGCCAGTATGGAATTTCAAGTCAATATAAGGCATGCATATTAATTTCCTGCCATAACTGCATACCTGGTTGTCTTAGTAACCATAGTCTCACCTGGCGAAAGAAAGCTGCCTCTGTGGGGAAAGATATACTAATATTTTGGAATTAAAGGATACTTAGAACAATCAGATCGAAATTTATCCTTGTAGCCAATTTAGGGAGTATTTTACAAATAAGACTCTGGTATTTGTTAACTTAAATTTTTCTAAAAGACGCTAATTTTGTGAGTATGGGGCACCTAGCCATGTCTGTGACAGTGATATGCCCATCTGTCCTACGTGATTGACAGGCATGAGCATGGAAATTTGTGGTGAGAAATTAATATGCATGCAGGGACAGGCATTTACCGTAATTGCTGAAATGCAAACATTTTCATGGAAATGGGCTATAAATGTGGAATTTAATATTTCAGCATAAAATCTGCAAAAACGGTAGAACACTGAAGAAAACTATCAAAAATTTACATGTGAAAGATATATTTATTGTAGTTTGATCTGACTGTGACATACTACATTGTTGCAGCAAGTAGCCTGCATCAGGGATAGACTAAATTACTGTATTGCAACACTTTTTAATACAAAATACTCCATGATTTCAAGATTTTGATACATTTTGCCCCACAAAATTACCACTTGCAGTAAATTATGGAATACAGTAAACTGTGTGGATAGAATGTCAATTTTTTAAATGCAGTAAATTGCTGTCCATGTGCATGTCTCATATTGACAACATGGTCTGACGAGATAGATTTTCAGATCTGTCCGCCAAAGAAAAGAAAAATCATTGAACCATGACTTTTTGAATACATTTTGTGCAGACCCATGCAGGTACGTCGCCACCTAGTTTGAAGTGGATCTGCCCCGTGGTTTTGGAAAAATCCACATTTACATACACTGACATCTGTATCCTAAGCACGCAAACCTGTCATTAATCAATTTTGAAAATGTTACACAAGAGGCCAATGGGCCTAATGCTCTGCTGACATATAATCTGATGACCATCACCAAAAATTCATTTCTTGAAATGCACTCCCTCCATGATCCTGAGAAATTAGTCAAGGTCATCCCTATGATGTAACATCAAACTTCCATATGAACACACATCTGTGGTAGATTTGGTATTGAGTCCCTCATTCTTTGTCAACATATTGGATTGAGAGTAATTTTCTTAAGTGCTTAATGACTGTGAAAAACAGGGCAAGGTAACACAACATACTAGACCATTGGCCTAATGCATATTTGGTGCAAGTTTTGCAGTTCCATATCAATTTATTATGTCATAGGTGTCACAATAAAATATTTCCTGATATGCATTCCGTCCATGACCTTGAGTAATTAGATAAAGGTCACCCATATTATGCAATATGAAACCCCCATATGACACACATTTGTGGTACATTTGGTATTGTTAGCCTTCTTAATTCTCAATGTGTAAATTTAGTGTCCTTGACTATATCTTTAATGAACTTGAAAAACAGGTCAAACTCACCCAAAACTTTTTTTAAAAAAAATGTGATGATTGGCCAAATGCATATTTGGTGTAAATTTAAAAGTTCTATCTCAATTTATAACCAAAATAAAGACTTTAATGTACTTTTAATACTGGTTCCATTTTTATACATGACTCCATGTGTCATAGGCTTTTGTCTGTATAATATTCCTGTACTGGTACATTGATAGATGTGCACAAATTCAGGATCATAACAAAAAAATCATTTCCTGTTAGGTATTCCCTCTGTGATTTTGTGAAAGTAGGTCACAGTCACCCATATCATGAAACATCAAAATTCTATATATGATACACATTTGTAGTACATTTGGTATTGCTGGCCTTATTTCTCAAAATGTAGAATTTAGTGTCCTTTACTACATCCTTAATGACATTGAAAATAAGGTCAAGGTTATTCAAAATTTCCCAAAATTTGACCACTGGCCCAATGCTTATTTGTTGTACATTGACAAGTTGCATCTCAATTCATACCACCTGTCAGACTTTCATCTGTATAATTTTTCTGGAATGGTATATTGATACAGGTGCACGTTCAGATGTAGTGGCCATATAAAAAAAATCATTTCCTGAAATGCATTCTGTCCATGACCTTAAGAAACTAGGTCAAGGTCATCCATATTATGCAATATACTTCTACATACGATACATATTTGTGGTACATTCGGTATCATTAGCTTTGCTCTTTCTTAATACAATGACTTTAATATGCTTTCAACACCCTTTGGCCCATATCTTCCGTAATACTGTTATGTAGGTACTGCCACCAAATTTTGGCACATTTTCATCTTTTCGCCTGATTGACATTCCCATCAAGTTTCAAAATGATTCATAATTTTTTTTAAAAAACCCTAGCAATCTCAAAATTTTCCTATTCTGGCCCAAATATCACATAATACTATAAGTGGCACCACAAATATCGAAATCAACCCACATTTTTAAACACTTGGTAAGTCCAGAAAGTTATACCCTGAGGACGATAATTTACGCTCAGCTAACTGACAAATCATCTGAGCTAGAAATTTTAATGAATCAGGAATTTCACACTTAAATTTAATCTACTTGTAACATACATCAATGAATCAGAATACAAAGCAACATTGATATTAAATTACACATCTTCAAAGAGATGTGTTTGTAATGGCATGATTGTTAGTTTTTGCCAAATGTATGCAATGTTTTGATAGAGGATAATTAGGCTCCACATGTGTATAAACTTGGCCTTTCTCAGCAGCCTCCCCTTCACAGAATCCACCCCCTCTACACTAGACACTTCTCCATGCAGCAAGTATCACATTTTCCTGATATTTTATCACTCAAGAGAGGCCATGATTATAAGGCCTCATTTGTTGTAAATTTTGGATGGCAATATAAGCGAGGTTTCACTGTATGCCCACTGCATGCTCTGGCAAAAGATTAAAACACAAATTCACTAATTCACATGGACCCACAACATGAAAATTTGCAAAGGTACTGATTTAAAGATACATATGTGTACTGGAGGCAAGCATATACCAAATATGCAGTTTACCAAAGTACATACATGTACAATATTATGTAAGCTTCACTTTCAAACTTTCAACAGGATTTTGCAAATTTAGCAGCAACATTAAAATTCTCACATGAAAACAGTTCACAATCAGTGCTGTGTGGTCTCTGCCATGCATCTTTGGTACAGCACAAATGTATTTTATTTCAAAAGGAAAACAACTAGGAACCAGGCTATTTCCTGTACAGATACCTCTTGCTCTTTGGTATAAAGTACCTATGTATTGTTTAACCCTTTCCCCCTTGAATTGACACTTGAGTCAACAACTTTCCTTGGCATGAGTTGGGTGCTAAGTGCCCAACTGATGCCAAGGAAAGTTGTTGACCTGGGGCATGTGATCTTGACAGGGCTCATCTACAATTCTCAGTCAAAATTGTTTTTCATTACTGGTGAAATTAGTTGAAAACATCGAAGCAGACGACACATGACCATCAGTCGGTTTTGGCTGGTTTAAGGGGGAAAGGCTTAAACAGTTTTGATTGGTTTGTTCCATAAATCTCTACATTTTTGTAAGACCTGATAACCATCTGTATGAACAATGTGGTGGAAGGGCAAAGCGCCATCCTGATGAGGCTGTCATTCCAACCTCTTAACAGCCTGAAGTGTTGAATATTTTTCCAAGATAATCAGACTTGCCTCAATAATGGGCTCAAATTGTCAAAAATAAATGCTTCAGCTTTACTATATTTATATCCAGCAGCCTTATTTAAACAAATGGAAAAATTCAAAAGCTTGTAGTTGCAGATTCATTAATTTAGAAAACAAATGTTAGTCCAGGTTAACTGTGTACCAAGTGAATGCAGCAATCAATAAAGTCACCTTGCCCTTTGACCTTTGGTCCAAGGTCATAAAACCCCCTTTTAGCTTAAAAATGAAGCCACTTTCTGAAACTTGACAAAGATGTGACATGTTGCATTAAATTTAATGCTCACAAAACCATTTTGTCATAGCGGGCAGAGGGACAAAGGGACATTGCATTTTGCCCTCTGACAAATTGAGGGTGTTTTAAGAATGTTTCGATGTCACAGGAATGACTGTTTTTCTCTTTGGAATCGGAGACATTCCATGAGGGACATCACATGTTTGACAGAACATTTTAAACAGAAAGTAAATGTACCAAGATCATAAAGGCCCTCCGGCAAAGCTCCACACTCATAGTCTTTTTGCTTCATGTAAGTTACTTTCCCAGTTCCTGATGAACATGTTCCATATTTTAGGAGCTGCCTGTAATCTACATTGTGGTGGATCTGATAGGAATTGTCACCAGTTGCCACAAAACACACCATTGTCTGGTGACAGAACAAGACAATTCCACATGTGTGTTTCCTGCATGCACTTCCTGCCAAACAGTGAATTCACACAGGGTATTCATTCATTCATATGCTCAGCCCATGGAAGTTGACACAAGTGGATTCAACATGTCTCCCACGATGGCCTTTTTTCTTAAACATAAATAAATCTGAGCAAAAATTGAGCAACATGGTACATGCCTCCCAGATGGCGTGACCAGAATGTCATTAAGTCCCAAATGACTAAACAAGCTGCAGATTTCTTGGCGAAAACCAAAAAATAAACTGTTGATATAGCTTGAACAACTGTGTTGGAAGCTCCTTCAACGACCAATTGATAAACTGTTCACATTTTTAGTTTTCAAACACATCTGGATGTGATTGTAGAAATGACAAGAAAGGGTGCAGAAGTATGCATATGTAAGAGGGGCCAAAAGCTTGTCCTGAATACTAAGCAACAGAACAATGTACACCATTTATGAAATAATGACTTTCACCAGATTCAGTCTCCAGTCTATGCAATGATGTCAAATTTTCTTGGTTTTCTTATTTTTTTCTTTTTTTTTTTTTTTGAGCTGCTATTTTCGACTTGGATTATTTTCTGGCAAATTTAGGGGAACTATTTCATCTACTTTTGAAATAATCTGTTTCTGCCTTACATGTGGTGTGTTTAATGGCATTTCAATCTTGTCAATAAAACCAAACAGTTGGAGAACATGTTTCTGTACTGATTACTGGCCAGACGAAATTAACAACTGCTCAACACGTTAACATGAATACATGGCAAAGGTTTGCAAGTAAATATTGTCCACACCAGCACCACCCAGTGGTTATTTCAAACCATGCTTTCATGACTTTATTATATGACAACACAGTACATGTGCAACTATAAAGCTTTTGCTAATAACTTCTGTCTTGTTCTCATAAATAGTGTCGGAAACTTAAAATCTGTGAACTAGGACCTATTCAAAATACAAATTTCATTACTAGACTGTGTGCCCTGTTTACAAACTTCTGAATGTATACATAGATGTCACTGTTTGACACAAGGCTTCATTTTCGCCACAATGACAGATATCCCATCTGAAATTAAAAGACCATAATTTCAAATAAACAGGAACAGCTTCTGCAGGATGGGACAACAACAAAAATACAGATGTTGCCACTTTTTTTTTTTTTTTTTTAAATTATGTTTTCTACATTGATAAAGCAGTGGGAAAATCCCAAATAAAAAAATTGTATTTTTCACAAGCAAACACAACTGTTGTAGCTTTGTAGTTGCATCTGGAAAAAGTACAGCATTCTGCTTGTTACTTGAGCAATGAGTACACTACTCAGCTCACTACTTCCATCATTACTCCCTATCCATGTACTTCAGGTGTGCAATTTGCAGCAGACATCTTGCTGGCATTAGGAAACACCTCAGATGAAATACGGTTTGCCCTTCTAAGCCTGTCCAACACATGTGACCACCCATTGCTACATTCTCAATGGCAGAAGGGAACACTCCATTCAGAACAAGTCCACTTTTCAGTAGATGCAAACAAAGGTGTACTTAACCCTTTCCCCCTTGAATTAGGACTGAGTCAACAGCTTTCCTTGGCATGGGTTGGGCACTGAGTGCCCAACCCATGCCAAGAAAAGCTGTTGACCTGGGGCATGTTATCTTAATAGGTCTCACCTTCAATTATCAGTCAAATTGCTTCTCATTACTGTGGAAATTAGCAGAAAACATGGAAGCAGACAACATTTGATCAGAAGCCGGTTTTGGCTGGTTTAAGGGGGAAAGGGTTAATAAGAACAAAATAACAGAATTCAACTATTGATTTTACTACATATTAACAAAATAATTCTAACTGCTTATCTTACTTGTGACACAGAAAGATTCAATTTGTGATTCATGAAAACAACCTTCCCATCCCAGCTAATCACATGACAGGATTCCCCCTGGCCTTCCCTTATAGGTGGCAGAACAACCAGTGAGTACACACACAAGGGGTGGCCACACACAGTGTGTACACAGGTAGTATGGGTGCCTTGCCAGCAGTTTTCTGGTATACAAACTACATATGAATGGGAGAAATTGTGTTGATGCAGCCATACAAGAGAACACAGCAGGAGACAACAGGTGTATGTTGGAATATCTTTCAGCTGGACCAATGTAGGCAATACCTGGCAATCTTGTACAATAACAACCAAATTTTTGGTATACAAAGCTGGGGATACATCATGGATAGTGACACAGAGTTTGGTGCACAGACACCTCAAAGCACCCCCTGGTGGTAGACAGCAACAACAGCCACTCCTGACTCTTGTTCCTTTCACCAAGGTCAAGCATTGTCAACACAGTATGTGATCAAGCCTGCGCACACATGGTGTTCAAGTTTCAGACTATACTTCTGGCATAAATATTGAATAATATTGACAAACACTGCACAATGTGTAGTTCTGGAAACTCACCTGTTTCCCTCCTAGACAGATGCACTGACTGGAAAACAGGCATCTCTGACATAAAGGTTCATCAACATCAACCAATGTTTTCCTCCTTCCAAACAGAATGTACATCTGTATTGAACTTTTCAACATAAGCATTGGATAACTAAGAATAAGCAAAATGACTAGTTTTTCATTGTTTTCAGAACTGGTCCAAATGTTGACTTTTTGATTACAATGGTCTTCTTTACAGCCCCTAAACTGCAGGAAGATATCCCATGCCCAAAATAAAACTTCCATTCGGTGATCTATTTCTCCTCTTGATTTTGAACACACAACAGATTAAAAATAAAGTAACTGTGTTGTCAGAGAACACGTTTTAAATAAACCTGATCTTCCTATCAATGATTCATGTTGGCAGGACGACAGTTTCTGGTCCCAGACAAACAAGCTCAAACTTAAATCAAGACAATCATCACAACTAAAAATATCAACACCATCACATTCTCTTATTACGCCGAGTTTCATTACAATGTATGCTGTCATACTGTTACAGGTGCATGTGCCTGTTCAGCTGCCTGCAATACAGGCCAATCTATACGCATTCCTGTGTGTTAATCTACATGCACATGAACAAACAAGCAAACAAAAAAACAAAAAAAATTTGAAAAAAAAAATAAATCCCCCCCCCCCCGGCCGAACTGATTTTTCTTGCTTAGTTACGGTCATTAATTTGTTTTAAAACAGACCCTACTCTAAAACTAGAATTTCTTCTTTTTCAGCCCTACTTTACATGCATACAACTAACTGCTATAACTCACACATAAACATCTATTATTCATTTCAGGTATTTCAATTGTTCTAGAGAAGTCAATCTGAACAACCGGGCATATGTCGTACATTTTACCCAAGCTTTCAAGGTCTAGAATCAAACACAATGCATTCTGTTAGTGAAAAAACAGTGCAAGGAAACTGAGCTACAGATGTTCAGTCAGGTGGCACAGCCTGCATTGTGATACCCTCTATAGGTATGGGCCCATTTGTATTCACCTGGGTCAGGACAGGAATTGCCAGATGCTATTAATTAATAGCAATGTCAAATGTCAGGCTTTGAAGCGATCAGGACTGTTCAGCTGGGCGCCAGCACCATCAACCCAGTCTCCTAGCAAGCCAGATTCAGCCATCTTCATTATCAAGTCAAAGATTAACTGTCCTCTTTTTTGATACTTTCTGGTGTATTCCTAAAAAGTTAATCTGACAGTACAGGGCATTTTATCATGTCCAGATTTCTGCGTTTGTGGTATGAAAGGATCTGTGTTCTTAGAAGCAGTCCAACTTAAATCCTTTCAGACAGGTATGGTCATTCCATCCAATTGTGTTGCTGCAAGACCTGGGCTGCACATGTGCAAAGGACTAAATAAGATGCAACTTAATGGTGGTCAATCCCAAAGCTTGGTGATCAAAAGCAACTGTTCCTGTTACATTCCACGAATATGACTACCCATGTCTTCTACTGTCCACCGAGCCCTTGCCATCCTTTTATAATGTGCTACATTAAAAGACCAGATTCCACACCCCTAGGCACGGTCTCTGAAAAAACCTTTACGTAGCACTGTGACTCATGGTGCCTCCTATAACAGGGCTACCTCTGAGTATAGGTAGCTTTTGTGTGATAATCTCGTCAGAACAGTCCCAAATTACACACAGCTCAATATTGATTAATTACAAAAATCATTCTATTTCCCCCAGAGCTTTGGTCTTTCCTATCCTACAGTTCCCTCCACTGTCATTATCCTTTGTCCACGCTAATGAGGATGAGGCTTAATTTGTCAAATTCGTAATCAACAATGTCAAATCTTGCTGCATTCTGTCTGCATTCTCTAGGTGGAAATAGTTCAATATGCTGGGGCCTGCTACATTGGGCATGGGGAACAGTACCACAGAAAGGGTCATTGAGACTTCTCCCTAGCTCACAATGCACTGGTGATGGCGAGAGGTATTGCAATTATTGATTACATTCCATCATAATTAACCCATTTCTGCTCTTCTGCCATCACTTGTGGCCCTTGTGAATTAGTGTTAATATGCCTACTTACACCCAGCTAGGTGCCTACTCCTGGACAAAAATCATTGTCCCCATCAGCAAGATGTACACAAAGCCAGAAAGCTGCAGCCAGGCTTCAAGGCAACCCCGACAAGCAAAATGTGCTGACATTCTCTGTATCATCCTAACTTGCAAGGTATACATGGTCGCTGTGAAATCCCACACATTTTGATTGGCACTTGAAAGGGCGATTGCATCAAAATCCACTCACTCAAGCATGGAGAATAATATTCAAAATCAGGGCAGGGAATCAAAGATTTCACAGGCGACTTGTCTAGGGTGTCAGTGATGCAGGACCTTTGTTTCTGGGGAATTCCTTGGAGACGGCAAGCAGCCAAGCAAGTGACAGGTGAAAATAGCCTTGTTGGCTCCTAGCTTTATTGTGGCCTGACCCCATCAACTCAGCAGCTCACCTCCCATTCATTCAAAATGCCCCAGCCCAGATAATCAATGGAAAAACAATGCCTATCATTGAAGACGACTACCCGTGTGGCCGTTTCCTCATCAGTCTGCCTCATGCATGGATTGGGGGTAAATTAGGTGCTGTTTAGCAGGGGAATCCAGTAAAATATCTTTGTCACCCCAGCACCCATCCAGGTTATGCTTCAAGATGCAGGATAAATTAAGGTGTAGTTTAACAAGGGTCTTTTCCTAAGTATCCCCATGTCACCTAAATGAGCATTGCTATGGCGTCTTGGCTACAAATGCTCCACCTTATGTAATATGGAGTTGAAGAATGTACATAGGTAGCACTACAAAGCCGAAAGAACTGTGCAGCCAATTTACTATATCCAATAAAGTAATTATTATGGATGTTCACCATTGGATCTACCCTATTAAGAAAATGACTTGCATATACAGGTGACACTAATTGGTGTTCATGCATAATATAAAATTTACTGAACAAGAAACCTGTTACTTCAGACATGTTTAATTTTCAATATCAGTGAAATAATGACAACACATTTAGGGACACTCAACAAGCTATGGGGAGAACTCTACAGTCTTCAGGGAATAAAGCCTGCTTTAGCTTGGATTAACTGCTTATCGACAGCCAATACATCACCTTCCCATCTGAACCTGATTCACCTCAATTTAGGGTAAGTGATGGTCACTCTGATCTTCCTGAAGAAATGACCAAGATGAAAGATTAAACTTCATCACATACAAAAGCCCACCAAAGTGTCCCTATCCATGCAAGACATGTTTGCTGAACTCTGGCTTGTCACTGACCTTCACCCCATGTTTCCTTGGTCAAGACTGGTAGGCATGTACACAAATTGGGGGTGCGGCAGAGTAAAATGTATAATTTTACCTCTTGTTCATACACAATAGGGAAAGATATGGTTGACAGCGTGCATTAAGTACTATTGGATGTGAACAGTTCTGCTTTCTCCAGTGAACAAGCTTGTACGTAGTTAGCTTTATTATGGATCCATGAATACTACCAAGTCATATACAAAGCTCACCGAGATATTACAGGTTTCTTAACCCTTGAAAGGTTGTATTACAGAACCGAGTCCACAGCTTCGCTCTGGGCACATAGCAACCAGTGTGCACTGAGGAAATCTGTTGACTATAAGTATGTTATCTGAGTAAGTGTGCCCTAAAATCTTCATTGGGAATATTTGACTCTGGACAGCACTTAAGACAATGGATGTAGCAGACAACTTTTAAAACATTTGTCAATAAGGACTAGTTTGACAGTGAAAGTGTTACATTTAAAGAGTTTGAAGTTATCACATGTAGTTATACTGTAGTAACTTTATCGAGTCACAGTTTTCAATGTATAATATTGTATTGGATGGTCCATATACATGTATTCAACTATTATTTGTCTACATAACAATGTCATCTCCCCCTTTCCTTGTTGGCTGAAAACTTCAAACTCACACACTATCATTCTGTGCCTTCTTATCAATTTGTGCACAACTACATTAGTTCCTGCTGTATGCAACCACTGCCATGAGCAGCCACATTGCTTTTTGTGGTCACTTAAGGCTCAGACATAGGAATCAATTTCTTTGTAAAATTTATCTGTGGTGACAGGTCACCTGCCGTATGTGGCCACTTTTTCTTGGCAGAAGGGGTGGCCACATGCAGCAGGTACCGTAAATCATTTTTTACCAGCATGAAACAATAAACTTAAAGTCTTTCCAGCATATGAAAAAAAAAAAACCAACCCCCCCCCCCAAAAAAAAACCCTGCCACAAGCCAATTCACTTGCTTAGTAATTAAAGAGATTGTGCAATTTTCCTCCCACAAAATCTGTCCATATGAAACAGACGGGGCTCTACGATTTGCATGTCTGCTAGCCCAGGACAAATCAAATTCCAATAAGGCTAACTTAAAATCTCAAAGCACTAGTCTTTCGGGCAACCAGATTTTTTGGTTTTCTAAATGAGATTTATGTTGATGGACAAGCAAGTTTCAATGGAGGGCCAGTAAAATGGCAGAACTACTAGCCCTGAGGGATACAGCAAACAAGTGCACAGTGATCCAAAGGATCTATGTCCCCTGCCACAATATACAGAAGAAAGCTATGCAATGTATACAAGCATGTCTAGATGCACAAAAATTGACATGTTCTTGGGCCCTGTGACCTTGAAAAAAGGTCAAGGTCAAAAGCAATACATGGCGCACATGCTCTTGGTATGAGCCATCTCTGGTAAATTTCATTATTCTATCTCTGAGGGTTCTAGAGATATGCTGCCAGACACACGAAAATGGATATGTTGTTGGGCCCTGTGACCTTGAAAATAGGTCAAGGTCAAAAATGATATACAGCACACATGCCCCTGGTATGATGCATCTCTGGTATAAATTTCATTATTCTATCTCTTAGGGTTCTACAGATATGCTCCCGGATGGACGGACATACACGGCCCCTATAACCATTAACTCGATGCCCCCCTATGCCACCTTCGGTGGCAGGGACAATAAAGCATAACTGCAGAGCCCTGAATAGAGTGGGTATATCACAGAGGTTCCAAGTATTTAAGTAGATAAAAGTCGGCAGTTATTACAAAACTGTGAGACTAAACTCTGTCCACCATGTACGTGGCAGCCATTAATTTTAGGCCCCCTGCTGGGCAGAGCACCAAGGTCCCAAAACTTGGGAGAATTTTGAAACTGATACATCAACCTGAATCTAAAGAGGTATGCAGTTTATTTATGGAGGTATTCTTTTTAATATTCGACAATGGATGATGACATTAATTTTGCCCCCCCCCAAAAAAAGAAAGAAAAAAAGAGATGAAAATAACAATGAACTGCAACTTTTGTATTGACAGAGTTTGTCTGCATCCAAACTTTACTTGTTCCTTGCATGTGCTTTTTTTCTCTCTCTTTTTCAATGTAATTTATACAAAAATGTGGGAATATTTTTTCCTTTAAAATTCAGTAGGTCAGCAGACAACTGGTAAATTTTGACAGAACTACCAAAAATTTGGTAGTATTCGAACCACTGATACCCCAATATGTTTCTCTTGTACAAAGTCCACCTTTCATCACACAAGACAGAGTAAGACAAACTTCTTTCGCATTCACTACATTGAAATGGCCAGCAGTAGTGTCATACGTATAGAGGTATTGCCTAGATTCCATTTTACTCATGTTTCCACCTTATCACCCAAATGGCCTATTATACGAATCTGCAGATCCTATACGTGTGTCTCCAAGAAATCCAGGAGTTCACTACACAACGTGCTTCTATCGACTGACTTGCCACTGTTCTTGCAGACGCAACTGCCTGGTGGTGACAGAAGCTAAACAATTGCGATTAATGAGGGGTAACAAAGAATGCTAGTTACAGTCCAATTGGTTCAATTACTGTAGAAATATACCGGCTCTGCTGCACATAACTCAGCTCCAGGGAGACTTGATGCTATCCAGTTGAGGCTCGTCAAGCTGAAAGCACGTGGTCGTCTCCTCTTTTGTGGTTGCACTGGTGGCTGGGGGAGTTGATGCGGCATTGTAATTAGGCCACTATTGTGCCAAAAGGAATAGTGATACAAGCATCTCGGAACAGGTTGCAATTCATTATTATACCAGTGTATAGACATTTATAAACTGGAGATGATCTTTCTTTGTCAATACATCAGCTGCAATGCAAAGATCAGAAAAATTGAGATTTTTCTGTCATGCAATATCAGACTACCATTACCACAATTACCTGTAAGGTAATTGTGTGTGTGTGGAGAGAGAGAGAGAGAGAGAGAGAGAGAGAGAGAGAGAGAGAGAGAGAGAGAGAGAGAGAGAGAGAGAGAGAGAGAGAGAGAGAGAGAGAGAGAGAGAGAGAGAGAGAGAGAGAGAGAGAGAGAGAGAATATCAAGAAGAAACTATCGATTCCATGATAGGTGCTCCTTAACGAGATCCCAAGGACATTGTCTTCTAGAAACAGAAGTAAGCATTGAGCAACACTGGGAACAGCTGCTTTCATCAGGAATAAAACTTATTTTCTCAACTACTTATGGCATAATTTGCAATTAACAAACTCCTTAGGAAGTGTTTGAAATTGTATTACACATTTGTGAAAGTTAAGCTACTCTATAACAGAGTTGGAGGTAAGATTTGATGAGTGAAAAGGTTCAACTTTTTTCAATATATTGCTACACAATATGGGGCATTCCTTCCTATTTCAACCAAAAATGTGTGACAATTTTCTGTGTTGCAAATTGCTATGCTACACCATTTATCTTTTATATACTGACATAAGCTTGAAAGACCTGTAAAATATTGCATTGTATTCCAGATGATCAACATGAAACCAGAATTCAATGGAATCCATTTCGGCAATTTTTGCATTCATTTACGGACTTACAGAAAAGATTTTTTTTTCATAGTAAGCCAGCTACACCTTTATTGAGTCTTCACCATCAAACAAAAAATGCTTCTCTGCATGACAATGGAATTACACATTTGTTATTACAGGTCCAATCTTCAGTTGACAAGATCTACACTCTTATGTCATTCAAGAAATGTGATGTTTCTGTTTCTAATACGCTTTCACTTTCCACTTTCATGTGGAATTTTAAACTATTTATCACAGCTACTTGATACAAAGTTGAACAAACTGCACTATCATTATACAAAATCCAATAAAATAATATGGAAGTACCTGCTGTATGCAGCCATTGCCATGACAGGACTGCTCTTTGTGGCCAGAAGAATCAATATTATTCTTTGTTAAGTTACCTGCCGTGATATTTCACCTTCTGTATGTGGCCACTTTTTTGCTGCTGAAACGGTTGCCACAAATAGCAGGTGCGACTGTATCAAATGTCCAGGACTCACAATGCAAAACACACACAGTTTAACTCATTTCATACTATGATCACAGGCCTTGGTCGTGGTTCTGGCACTGTCTGGCAAGTCATGCTGCAGCTGCCCTTGCAGCAGCTGCAGCATGACTTGCCAGGCAGTGCCAGAACCAAGCTGCCTGCCTTATCATCTCCTCCAGATCTCTACCCAAACTCTTGTACTCTGACTCAGCTGGGCTATGAAGTTAAAAAATTAATTTCAATAGATACATTGTTGCGCATCTCCAAAGCTCCACATTAGGCCTCCTTTATTTCTGCTTCAGATACTTATAGAAAAAAAAAATGTGCTTTTTTATCGGAATTCAATCAAGTATGCAAAGATTGCACACTTAACCAAAGAAATGGTAAGTGAAATGAAAGTGGCTTTCATATAAAATGTCAGTTTCCCATGCTTCCTTTTTCTTCCAAACTTTCACAGCCATGGTGAGTATGAAAAGGACATTTCAGTACGCCTTGGTCATTGTATGTCAATGTTTCACAGACTTTGCTGTGATAATGCAGAGGTCATCCCAGTGAAGGCGTCTTTTATGCTGGAGCATATTTACTCTTGTATGGGTATTGCACACACAGAACACAATGTCTACCAACAACAAGACAGGGCAAGTGCAGCCTTGGCAATGGCACTTTTGCAGTTCACACATCAATGCCATGGTGGCTGTCCTACTCCAGCATGCAAGTGCAGTTAACAAGGCCAAGCGTCGTATCGCTAAATCCCACAAAACAGCCACGGTGACAAATCGGCTTTGACGGTCCCTTCGGACAGGAAATGAATATTGGAAAACAATAAGCGTGTGCAAGGCAATGGCTCACGCTGGATTAGGTTGGAATTCGGAAAAATCCTTACCGATTTGAACCTATATATTTCTATTTCAAGCCACCCTATCAGCTCCTCATACAGCCCGTCTTAAGAGCCCATTAAACGCACATAGCACCTTGACAGATAATGACAAAACAATAACAGGAGGAAATACAGATTAGAACACAGTAAAGCAGCCTGTCAACATACAAGGCCCCATCAGATTTGACCTGTCGTGCACAGAAATGAATACCTTCACAAGTTGTCGATGGGCAGCCACAAGGAAATGAGCCTAGAATTTCAGGGAAGAATTCAAAACTGGCCATGTTCAATGATCCAGCTTTGACTTGTCAGAATGCATATGTGGATGAGAACTGAAGGTTTTTTCCTGCCCCCTCCCACTTTCTTTGACTGCCATGCACAGAGGCCCATAGGGCTGTCTGATTTAGAATAGATCAACATGGATATGTTATCTTTAGATTTGACAGAATCTTGGGGAAATAAAGGATTTCCATGTACATATTTGACAGCAGAAACCCAAGCCAATTGCCCAGGCTATTAATTGTGTGACTTCTGCAATAGTCACCGAGAACCAGCAGAATCCGACATGGGATCTACTAAGACATAATGGCTTTTGTTGCACACAGCCCTGTTGCCCACCATCCCAGTGTATATCAAGAACGTTTCCGCCACTTTTAGCTGTAAGCTATCAAGAATGTGTCACTGTGGGATTTCTTGTCATGTAAAGTCAAACAATCAGTGCACCATGAGACACTTTTTGTTACCACATCAGTCATGTTTTTCTTTCCCACTGAAATACTAAAGTAACGTTTTGTTCCCGCAGTTACAAAAGAAACTGCTTCTGCAGATCTTTTCGTCTATTTGCTATCAATGCATCTCTTCTGCAATAGACGTCAGCCTCTTTCATATAAAGTACTGTTTTCCCTGTCAAGATTGTATCATAAATGTAACATAAAGCTCAGCAGACACAGGAAATGATAATAGCATGCCCTATGATTACACGATCTAGTGCAGTACATAATGTCTCTGACCTACACAGGTACATGTGTACACTCCTGGACAATAGCTCTTACCAGTCGTCTTGTTCAGAAAGTAGCCTCGTTCGAGGCTTGACGTCATTGCGTTGTACCCATGAGAGGCAATGTCTGAAATTTCTATGGTAAGAAATGTGGCCCAAGAGCTCTGCAAACATCACTTTGAAACAAAGATGGAATCGTCCCTAGTGCTGGTGAGTTATTGCCACTCCACCGATACCTGGTCAAGAAATCGAGGGTTGGGGAGATTCATTCAGGCAAACTTAACCTTTGATACTGCCACAATCACAAGTTATCCTCTGTATTGTGTTTGATTTTTCCTGGGAAAACTTTCTCACAGGAACTTCATCAATAGTGTTCAGCATTCAATCTACACAGTCCTGCAGAGACTACACTATTTCTATAGTTGTTATATCTGAAAACATGCTGTGAATTTGGATAAAATCTGATAATTGCAAACTGTACCAGTAAAATGTATCAATCTCCTTCTTTTTTCATAACTACAAGCATTCCCACAGTTCCAGTAGGCACACTATTTATAAGCAGGGCAACCTAGCTGAAAACATAACACGACATGTAAACATGAACATGTTAATTACCAAAATCTACATTAAACACACAAATAATCAACCTGAGTACACAAGCATCTGACTACAGAGAAAAAGATGTGCACATATTTGAGTATCAAACGGTGATATTATTGGGCAATCTTGTACAACTGTTTGAATTATTGCCTGTGTGACATTTCTACCCCACTGAGCTTAGCTTGATGGCAACTGACTTGCAACAGCTTATCAATATATCATATAATTCACGCAGAAAAGACACCGTTTAGCTGTTAAACTTACAGTTATTAGAAATTACTTCATGGACTTATTTCAAAAGGATGCTGAAAAGTCTGCTGACTGAGCGTTACCCCAGGGGTCAATGCATATATCCACTAAATGACTGTTACCTGGCTCTTCTTTCAGTCAATCTACTCCCTCACCTGCCTCCTATCTTTCCTGGTTAAGCTCCTCTTCCAATTTCACCAATTTAGTGGTCAAATATGGAAATGTGCTCTTGTTTGTGGGGAGAGCTCAACCCCCCATGCTGCCTATCTACTACACAAAGATGCACCTGTCCTGTACATCCAGTTTTTTTTTTTTTTTTTTTATGGTGAACCTGTCTCCTGGCTTGTTTTCTGACTGTGTACACACCTGGACCTAGTAACATCTAAGAAAAGATTAGCCATCATGTTTTTGTTCATTGATACTCCACAGTAATTGGATTGCAGGTATCTACTCATGCTTTCTGGTGCATGTCACAACACATCAGTACCAGCCAGCCATCATTCTGACACTCAATGCCAATTCTCCTTTATTTAAACAAAAGTTAAAAAAAAAAAAAAATGAAATGATTTTACAGAGCTACACATACCAGGGCAATTCCATGAAAATGTGTCTCTGTCATAAAGCAAGTATGTTAAACAAAATAGACACGATGTGGTGATAATCTTTTCCTCCTGTCTGTTGCAAATTTCTTCCAGTTTGAAATGTTGGAATCTTGATTATTTCATACCACAAGTCCACGAAAAGCAGCTTATGAACTTATATAGGTTTCTGTTTAGCCTTATGTCTTAACTCATTCCACCCTGATAGAAGACTGAGTCAACAGCTTTCCTTGGCGCGCTCTGGGCGCATTGCGCCCAGAGCGCGCCAAGGAAAGCTGTTGACCATGGGCATATAATTTGGAATGATCTTCCATGCAAGTTTCATCCAAAATATTGAAAAATAATCCCTAAATTAGTAAAATACAATTAGCAGACGACATTTAGATATCAGCGGGAAAAAGCGTCATCAGGGTGGAATGAGTTACATACATACTGGTTCAGCAAAAGCTTTCAGCAGGATTCTCCACAAATATACAAATTTCCAGTTGTCAATTTTCAAATTATGTATATGCCAAATCACCAAAGACACTTTTCTCATGTCCAGTTCTACATCTTTTGCACGGAAAATTTAATGACTAGTTGTAAATAAAAATGAATCTGAATCAAGAAGACTGAAGGCTTTTGTGTATGAAACCTTACGTATGTATGTGTATTTTGTAAAACCCATGGTTTTGTTATAAAACACTGTGTTTTGTGTATTATTGATCAATGACACTGTAAAATGTGGGATCAGCCCAGTTACTTAAAACCATTTCACAAAAACCTGGGTTTGGGAATAAAGGCCAGAGTTTCAGTCACAAAAATTTATGTTTGTGAATCAAACTCAAGGATTCTGATATAAAACTGTGGGTTTTGTAAGAAAACCCTGGGTTTCATATAAAAAAAAACAAACAAAAAAAACTAGGCATACCTTCAACGCAAGCATTGACTGAAAGGGCGGACCCTTAAAAAGCCATCCCTGGGTTTTATGGATTTTTGATCAAGACAACTTCCATACCCAAGACTGGCTCCTACAATACTGGAAATACATGTACAATGTCCACTTACACATGAAAATGTTTGAAACATTTGACTTGTATGATTCACTGCTAGGATTTAGACATTATGAATCAACACCAGGACTGCTATCAAGTGAAATGGATTGTTAGGCTTGGCTTTGCGGAGGTCCAATGCCATGGAAGTAGAATAGAATGACATAAAAAAAAAACCCAGTGCAATTATATTTAAAGAAAGCGTTGGCAACTTATCCCATAGTTTAAAAGCCCTTACAAATGAAGCTGGATATTTGCAGCTCTAGGATATTAAACATGGTGACCTTTTGTGGTGATCATATCAGTTCTTTTTTAACATCTCTTACAATTAAGATCAAAGACTTTAATTTTGCATATGTTGCACAAATAACAAATCATACATCTTCGATGTGTGGTGACTGAACGACTACACTTGTACTTTATGTGCCAATATGCACTCTTTGTTCACTGTGCTCTGAAGTTTGCCCACTTCTTCAACAGACGCTTTAATCATACACTCATGTTTCTGTGCAACATCCCCACTAGCTGTAGTTTGTAGCTCAAAGGTAGCAAGTTCTGTATATAAAAAAAAAAAACTAGACAGAAATTACAACAGGTGATGAGATGACATTTGTGCTTTCTGTTATACTAATATATCATGAGAATATATGGTTATTCACTTTTCATACAGGTCCTTACACTCTTACCACATTAGCAAAGAAAGAACACACTGGGTGTACCTGTTCTTCCAAACTACCCAAGCATACTTAAATGCAACTTATGGATAGAATTTTGTTTAAAAGAAGAAAAAAAAATTCCCTAAACCTAACTTTCCCAAACTAATACATGGGCTATTTCTGGACTGCGCCTGGATGTAGGTTTACTGGAATAATTAGATGAAGCAATAAGCAGGTGTCTACAACAAATTTAATTGAACAAAGTACATGCATGCCCATATTTGAATTAAAAAATAAATTTAAAAAACTATTCCCTTGTACCTTGACATGCTATATTCCATGTTCATCTAAAATTCATGCCTGAACCATGCAGCGATATCCCATAACTGTTAGCAAAGCTGACCTAATCTGACACCAAGACAAACAACTAATTTGTAGCTATTCAGAACCTGATCACATGTAATCAGGTAATTGCTAAATTACACCTTCCACTGATGTAAAGTTGCTGAGGGTACAAAGGGAATTGCATGCTGGCACTTGACTGGATAGCCCTGCTCCAGCTGTACACGGCCCTAAGGTGCCACTCCGCTGCCATACATGTAGGCTAACAAAGCCAGCATATCTATTCTATTAAATTAGCCCTAATATTAATATTTTCAAGCAACACTTAAACAGGTGTTTACGTTGCTTCAAACTGATCATGCTTTCCATGACAGTCAGATAATATCTCACCTCTCACAACCATTGTAGGCCTTTACATGTAAATGAAAATTCTCTGTGTTCAATTGGCTTTCATTTTGTCACCATTTGCAATGATAAACACCATGTTAACAGTACACATGTACAATCAAATGACTGGACAACCTTTCTGTAACACCACTGAGTAAAATACATACCAGTGCGTAATGTACACAGATGTAGCAGCATTGTTAACCGTGATTCAATTCTGCCAATGGAAAATAAAAACATCCTTATGATTTTTTTTTGGGGGGGGGGGAAGGCACATTATATGCCCTGTCTTGTTTTTCTGATGTCTTGATTTAATCATCAATAGTGCCATCACACAAAATAGCTTAAATTGAAAAATACTTATCATTGGTACAGTACTAACTGTCTAGGGCTCATGTCTTTGGCTTGAAATGTTGTTTTCAGCCTTGGCTACGACTTAATATGTGTATATGTGTTTACACATGTATGTATATATATTATATAGATATATGCCACTTAAATGATATCACATTTTTAAAAGATTTACACTGCAATGTGATACTCAGCAGATGTGCCAATGCCTGTAAAGCAGGTTTCCATTTTTATTGTTTCTGAACTATAAATTTATACCATACATGCACATGCATCCTTACAAGTTTAAAAAGCTTGGAGATCACGGTCGATGAAAAATACACAATTGTCAGAGTCTGCTGAAAACATGTTTGATCTTAAACACTCATAATTGAGACAAAACTTTCACTTATATGCTGGTTCTGGATCAGACGAGCCTGAAATAGTATTCAAAACCCGAAGAAAAACAAAACAAAAACAAAGAAATATGTAATCAGCATGAAAGAAATGTACGATCAGCATTGAAGGTCAATATGGAACATCCAATATGCAGTTCAGTCACTATATACATTGAGCAGGCAACCCATGCTACATAAATTTTTGCCTGTATGGCTAACCATACAAGAGACAAGACTTAGACTCTGTCCATGTTTACTATTTCCAAAGACAATACACCGGTACACTAAACGGTACACATTTATTGATTTGAAAGTTTACGTCACTGCACTGGAATGCAAACGTATGATAACATAAGTGGTCTCAAGTAGGCTGCCAAGCCTACCATCACCATGACATCCCTATCATTGTGAAATTACACAATAGTCTCACATGCACCTCATAACAGAGTAAAAATGAAAGTTTGTCTTTTTTTTCTCTTTTATCACTGTTTTTGAACCTTTTTGTTGTCTCTGTTAACTGAACTTCCTTTACTTACATTTCCTAGTTTTTCTTTAACTGGTACACAGAACAACTTGGAATGTACCTTCTAAATAA
The DNA here is from genome assembly GCA_964020975.1 of Hermodice carunculata. NCBI lineage: Eukaryota > Metazoa > Annelida > Polychaeta > Eunicida > Amphinomidae > Hermodice > Hermodice carunculata. The sequence continues at coordinate 117,506,312 of OZ026612.1, forward strand.
CATTGTATTTATAACACATGTGACTTAATTATCACCTCGGAATTTGAAGCAGATACTAGGGTGTAATTTGAATGCATAAAAAGACTAAGTGTGGGTGCAAGGCACCTAAGGTGCTAATGCTATGCTTGGGGAGAAGGCTGCTTCTCAGTATAATACTGCAATATGCTGCTCAGATCTTGCCATCAATGACACACACAATCCCATTATGCATAGTTTTTCTGATAAAAAACTCAAACAAAAGGCCCATGGGCCTAGTGCTCTGCTGACTTGTGATTTATTACAATAATATAGACTCAGAATAAAACAAGAGCAGATTGGGTGAACTGATGCCTTTACTGTTTGGGAACACAAACTTCAAGTGAGACATTCATTTGAGTAGAGGATAGACTCTCTTCTCCATTAATGTCCAAGCTATACCCTACTGTCACCAAATAATTTCTCTCAACTTTGCAAGCCTAGTGGCCTATAAAACCTAGGTCACAGTCATCCATATTCCACAATATAGTATATGTACATGTAATAGTATTTGACATAATCTATATAACCTATTATGGGTTCATACAAGTTCAAGATGAGAAGTTACAGCCTTTTTCAAGACTTTCCAAGGCTAAAATGCAAGTTTACAAGGCCTCAAAATAACAACATTGCAAGCGTGAAACTTGAATTTTTGTTCAATTTAGCACATGAAATCATAAGAACTTCCAAGATTTCGTATATATTGTGACTTTACGTCAATGGGATGATAAGTAGAAGGGTTTTGATCTCCTGATTTTACATAAAAACATCTTTTTATCAGGCAATTTTGATTTTTAAGCTTTTTCCACACTGTAACTTAAAATTTAAGGACTTTCAAGGCCTTGAAATCAGTTTCTGATTTTCAAGGCTTTTCAAGGTCTGTATGAACCCTGTATTAATTTGGAATGTCTTGCTTCATTATATTTCAAAGCATTGAATTTTATCTTGTTCAACACATTTTGGCCCATAATTTTCATCAAACTGTAGATGATGCCACCAGTGTATCCATAAATTGAGATTTTGACCTTTTCCACAATCCAACCAAATTTAATGAGGATCCACTGAAAAATTAACATTCACATTTTGACCCCGAGTGCCCATATGACCTTCACCTTCAACTCAGATGAAAACACTCAATTACAAATGTGCACCCTGCACCCAGCCATCCATACACCCCAAAAGTAGGTCACCAAGTACAGTTTTATGTACAATATACACACCTGCAATTTTGACCTGGAGGCTCAATCACCTTTGTCATTGATGTCCAAACTACACCCTGCCATTACAGTGGTACCTGCTGTATGCAACCACTGCATTGAGCAGCCACATTGCTTTTTGTGGTCACTAGGCTCAGACATAGGAGTCAATTTCTTTGTAAAATTTACCTGTGGTGACAGGTCACCTGCTGTATACAGCCACTTTTTCTTGGCAGAAAGGGTGGCCACATACAGCAGTTACCACTGTATACACAATTTTCGAAACATGGCGCCACCTGCCGGTCACACTATCATACTAAATGAATGGGGACAATATTTTCATGCTCACACAAAAGTCCTATGCTAGTCTATGCCCATAGCCCATGAATGGGAATGCAAAAAAAAGGTACATTACAAAACTATACATATGGCATGTACTCCCGTTTTGTTTGAAATGAGTGACCATGAGTATCAATCAATTATATATATATACATAAACTTATTTTGTATGAAACAAAGTGCACCTAGTGCTGTAGGTCTTGCTACATTGATAAATGGCTAATGACCATGTAGGCTCAATAATGGCAACATGTCATGGCTTCATGGAAGAAGAACTGACATAGTATTTCCTAATTTTTTGTTCTTCTTTTTGATGGATCAATATTAAAAATAATTTCCATTTTAATAAGAGTAAAAGTAACAAGCACCATTAATCCCTGACGACCTGTTGCGTGATCTATTTGCTTCTGGCCCAGCCGTGAGCTAATTATGCATGTCAAGCGAATCCACTGTCAACTTGATCTGAGAGATACAACGTAGCTTCCAGCGTTGCTGATGCTTCCCTTACTGGAAACACCCACACCATGAAGGAAGTATTCAATACTTTACTGGATTCACCAAGTAAGAAAACATGCCATCGCAAACGCCAGCCAAAATAGAGTAGTGAAGCATGGGCATATGCGGCTTACTATGACCTCACATATAAACAAATATCCCATAGCAATACATGCGAAAGTTAACCCTAAAATTCCATAACTAGTTCACTTTATATCTTCTAAAATTTTTACATACATGGAGGTAAACTTACAAGGAACATGTAACCACAAGACTAATAGGAATAGTTACCATTTCCCCTCATTAATCAATTGACTAGATTCCACCCTGATGAGAATGTTCAGAATTGCTGGCTATGCAATCGGCGGATACCATTGCCGATCCTCACTCCACATTAAAGTTTTATGCTCTGCCTGTGCCAGCGCCAGGGTTTTGGAAAGTTGTGTATAAAATCACCTTTTCCAACTTTACAGGACTGGTGACTTAACCAAAATATCTCAAGGTCACTGATATTGCATAATATATTAGCATTGGACATGACCTACAAGTTCCTATAAGTTTGGCTTGTCTAAATCAATTATTTTTTTCGATAGATAATTTCATATCTTTCAACACATTTTAACTCATAATTTTCGTCAAAGGGCAGGTGGCATCCAACTGAGACGCAATCTCTTCCAAAATCCCAAATTTCATATAGATCTGTAACAAATTAAGTATACCAGACTGGTCAAAAGATTTTTTTAGATTTTTGACCATATATTACATAAGACTGTGGGGGAAACCACCAATATCTCAGTCAACATGGATTTTCATACACTTTATAAGTCCTAAAAGTAATATGGGCCTAACTAAAAAACTGGGGCACAGAGAGCATTCACAAAGTGACCCCCATATCCCAAGTGGCCAAATGGCCTTCACCTTGCAGTAAAAAAATGTTGGTTGAAAATGTGCCTTCTGCTTCTAGCTTTCCATACATGTACTGTTTGTTCAAAGTGAGTAATACATTTTTGAAGTTATAGACAAAAACAAAAAACCTGGACAAAAAAGTGCCAAACTCCATAACTGGATCACATTGAATCTACAAGTAAGTCACCAAGTACAATATACTCAAGCGCAATTTTGATCACAGGCTCAATTTTTTTGCCATTGATGTCCAAGCTAGGTCCTGCCATTAGGCTATCATCTCTTTCATCTTTACAGGACTGGTGATCTAACAAAAATAAGGCAAGGTCACTGATACTACATAGACTACTAGCATTGGATACTACATAAACTAATAGCATTGGATATGATGTATATATCCTACGCATTTGGCATGTCTAATTCAATTATTTTTCATGATATGGAATTTTACATCTTTCAAGCCATTTTGGCTTGTAATTTCTGTCAAAATATAGGTGGCCCCACCAGTATCATATGCTGCTGAGATTTTGACCATCTCCACAATCTGACTAAATTTCATGAAGATCTATAAAAAAAAAAAAAAGGATGCTGGAGTGATCACCAGATTTTCACATTTTGACCCATATGGTACATAATGGGCTGGGGTCACAAATATCAAGGCATACGTAGATTTTGATACACTTGATAAGTACTGAAAGTTATATGGAGCTATCTTGAAAACTGTGGACTGTATTGTGCTCACAAGCAAAGGTTTACAGATGGAGAGTCAGACCTGTGGGTTCACATAAACTCTGCAACCTATTGTCAGCAGAGCTAAAAAGTACTCACAAGCATGTATTACAAGTGTCCATGATTTTTAAATGAATGAGTCTCTCCTTGGTCTCTCTGGGATTCTTTTTTCATTTCTTTTAGAAATACACACTGTTTGAACTGCCAATATCCATAGACTAATATAAGTGGAGTTTGGCTATAGGAATTTGTCATCTTTACACCAGATTCCAGATTTCTCCAGTTTTGACAAAATGTCTAAACCTCATTATCTAATACTAGCCCTGCTGACTGAAAACATGGGTTGAAGAAACACAAGTTTGGGTAACACATTTGAGTCTCTTCAGACAAATTTGCTACACTTGAATAATTCCTAGAATTACCCAGCCTATGAAATTCCAACCAGGCTTTCAGTTTTAGGCTTGTGTCAAGTGAGTGAATGAAAAGGAAAACACAAGAATAAAAGGTGTGCGTATCTGTCCTGCAGTAGGCACTTCAGTCAGCAGGGTCAGAGTTGTGTATTCCCATTACTTTCTGTTGTATTTTGAAAATTGAACTGAAAAATACACACTGCATGATGATGTACAAACATCATGGTAAATCTGTGTATGACTTAGAAAATTCTGAAAAATTTCTTTCATTGGTCTCCAAAGTAACTACAAGTAGTTTACTCAAGGTCATATTACACAGCTCTAGCCTGTAAGCATTTTGTGTATCGGCTTGTGTGTTCAGGTGATTGTGACAATGTCAGACCAGCATGTACCATACAGTGGCACATGTGCATGCATGTACACATACTTGTTCAAAAGACCAGTTGTTGGGAAAGACTACACTGCTTTTGTTTGTTTTACTTCTAGTTTAAGTTTTTTTTCCTCCAAAACACACACACACGCACTCACGCTACATTTATATGTAATTTAGAAGCATCTTCTGCATGAGATAACCTTTGGTTAGCAGAAGGGTTTAGTCTCAAATAGCCAGTATTATTTCTTGTGTCAAAAGAACATAACACACACTACACCCTAAAAAATAGGATTTGTTCTATTTATATATTTTGAGTACTACATGTATATCCAAGCTTAATAAATAGACAGGAAACTGACTGATTAAATGGATTATCTTCAAGTACCTTAGACAACAATACATGATAGCTTTGTTTACAGAACCACTCTGTGTGCCTGCACAATGTATATTGTCTCACCCTAAACTTTTCTTCTGCTATCCCCCCCCCCCCAATGGTGGTCAATTTCCATAAACACAGAGTGTATTTACATAAGCCATTTATCTGGCACATTATACATGAAATGACACAAAAATGTCTATGGTACCTTCATGGTATTTATGTAAAACAATGTAGAGAAAAACACAACATTGACAATAAGATGGAACAGACTTACTGTGATTTCAAAACCTTAATGCAGTCCAGTGATGTTGGTCTTTCCAGGGTGAGGAAATTTCTATGATCCTATTGTCCAGGACAAGTGACTTTCAAATTTCACTTTTCCCATAGACAAATAATTTTTATTGGCAAATTTCAAACCTGAAGATTAAAATTTTGTTGGCGTAACAGATGCATGAACTCACTGTAACATAATGATTTCCATTTATAACATGCCTTTTTAAACCAAAATTTAGGAACAACTCATATTATGAGGGAGGACCTGTAAAAATTTTGTGTCACTTGTCCTACAAGCAGGTATTTTCAAAACAAATTTTCTCATCATGGACTTCTCACAGTAGTGGATGCATACTGCATGTACCATTGCATATTTTAACAAAGAATAGAGACCTGACAGTGTATCACTGGTACCAAAATATACCAGTGGCTTCAGAGTGTTTTTTTTGTTTTTTGTTTTAAATCTGGAAGTAATTTAATATTATGATATCTTGGCGGTTTATCTTTAGTGATCTCTGTTCATCATGTATATGATTTGTGTTCCTGATGATGTAGGCATGTCAGATTTATGTTTTTTAAAACTTCTTTTCTCTTTTTAAAAGTGCTAATTTTTTTTTCCATGTTGATGATCATCTTGCTAATGTTTACAACCAATGGACAACACTGAACAGAACTTTGCAGTTACCAAATTAACAATACATATATAGTAGCAGATTGGGCTGTGTAAACACATTCTCATGACATCCACAACAAATCCATCCTTTACCTCTATAGCAAGAAGCATCCCAAGAGCTTTTGATAGTTGTTATATTTTACCCCTGCAACTGGTCCAGAGAGAAGATATTGTGTGCAAAATAATACAGCCTCGTCAAGAAAGGGATACATGACAAGTTTGGTATGAATTAAGTTTTTTTTCTCCTTTTTTTTCAAAATATACACATTATAATTGACCTTTGCACAGAATGAAAATTCTGTTTAAGGTGTACCTTTTCCATTTTTGGTCCGCAATTCTGTTATTGCAGAAACATGACACGAATAATGGTCATGGGGAACACAGGCAACAGGGATGGACAAAACAGAGTGAGTGATGTGCACTGTCAATTGAAGCTGGACCAATGCAAATACATTGTAATTGGTTCAAATTGTGAATTCCTGCAGGTCCAAGTGCATGTTAAATCTATTTACTAAGTACACTGTTTACATTTGTATACCAAACTAAAATTTAAGTATCCATTTGAGCTATACTATATTCTCTTTGATTGACCAGAAGAAGTCGAGTGTTTTAAAAAGTAACTGATTTCAAGCATTCTGGTGGAAGATCATCATGAACACATTTATATGAACATACAATCCTAAACTGCACAAACTGAAGTGTCCTTGTACGTACACCAACACAATACAAAAGATCCTCTCCTTTTACCTTGCAACCAGACTATAAGTCCACCCATGCAGAGTACATGTTTGTACCAAATCTTATTCTTTCCGTGGAGGTATAAATAAAATGAAAGCTGGCAACGTATCCCAATGGGTGATCTTCTAAGACAGTGACCACTACAGTAGTCCCTGTCCTCAGAGACCAATGCAATGAGACCAGCTGCCTGGAAAGACCACTTTCAAGATAGTATGCTTAGTACTTTTCATATTATTTATACTTCTTATGACAGACCACCTATTTCAAGAGACCAACGTGCAGTTATCCCCAGGGGTGGTCTTCGAGGACAGCTTTAACTTCACATGAAAAGTGTCACAAATACACTTACACAAGACCTCATGCATGTGCCTTGATTTTAAATGGCGAATTGTCCAGAGCAGGGCTTGACATTAAAGCAAGCCATGTTGTCTTAAACGAGTAAATTATCTATCAGAACAATTAAAAATTTTGATCTCTGTAGAAATTGAACCCTTACTTGTCCAAAATTATGTATAAAGCTCTTACCTCACAAGAAGTCAAAAATAATGTCAAGCTTTGGACAGCATGGTGACAGGTCAAAAAAAAGGACAAGAAACAACCACCAAAGTACTTATCATAATACAGTAATATACAGATACTTATTTCAAAATCCATATAAAGTAGATGGAACATACCATGATAATCTCTCGTGTCTTAAATGGAGGGAAGCTGTGGCTGTTCATCTGACATACTTTAAGAGGTCTATTACACTGAACTGAAAACATGGCTTTTTGTGTGACCCAAAGTTACAAGATAGCAGAGCTGTGTCGTATCATATCTACACAATAACAATGGTAAGTGGAACTTCAAGCAGCTCTTTCCTGCATTCTGACATGCAATATTCCTCACACAGACTACATGTTGTAAACAATATAAATCTGAGTGTCCATACAGCATGTTTGGTGCAATGTGGATACTTCATGCATGGAAACATCCTTGGGAACGAAATGGAACACAAATATCGAGTAAGCACCTCTCAGCGCAGTCATTCAAGAGTTCAAAATGAAGGGACTCCTCTGCTTGCATTAATGTAGCATCCTCTGGCATTCAATAATTTATCCCTCACGATAATTTCCATGACTCACGGAAAGATGTTTTCCGAATGTCAACAGTGTTCCTATTTGCACTTATGATTTGCCACCCGTCCTCCTACACAATGGATTGCAATTGTTACATTATACTTCACACAGAACATGTTCTGCGAGAAAATTTAATTGTCATGCAGATGTATTACTCAACATGGTGGCATACTTTCGGATGTAATTCCATTTCTGTGAACTCTCCGCAGGGGTCATGACCCTCCGCAAGATACTGACAAGGCCTCCTCTGCAGGCTTTCTGAACAATGTCAATTTGACTAGATTCCTACAATGGCAATTTCAACACGCGCCTCTGATGTCAATGTCCATAGATTTCTGCATAATCTGTGTAACGCACTATAAAACTCAATACATACTGGCATTTTTGAGAATGGAAATCCATTCTCAGCTGTTTCAGACAGGTATATTTATTGATGATGCCACGGAGCAAGGCAGATCCAAATTGACATTAACGTCTGCCCATTGCACACTAATGACAGCTTTGTTATGACAGTGGAAAAAATGCAATATATTCATCCTCTGTAGATTTCACCGCATGTGTAATGGAGAAGAAACAGGGATTTCAGTGCCCATCATAAAGTACACAAGCCTGCTGCATGGGGATTTCTGCTCAAGCTATCTGTGCACTTCTTTCCAGCACACTGCATTCTATAGGGTCCCACAGCTTGTAAAGTCATTATCATACAGCAATTAACAATACCTTTGGAGGTTTGAAATGGAGAGAGTCAGAATCTGGTCATCTACTCATATCCCCACTGCGCCATGTGCTTATCGCTTGCCAACATTTGTGGGATACTTCATGACACATCACATTAAGCCTACCGACTGACCCACTTGAAAGAACTGAAAATGTCCCTTTTTTCTCTTATTAAGTTTATGTGTATATTTCTGTGAACATTTTCCCACTCATGTCCAGTAAAACAGGCCACACATCTGCAATATCTGTCAAGAAATCAATTTATTAGCTCCCCCTTCCCCAATAAAAAAAAAAAAAAAAAAAGAATGAACAGGAACGTGTGGCCTTTCTTTCTTTTTTTAAACTCAAGCATGTTCTGGAACTTAGCAAAGCTCTCGATCACAATTGACACAGTCATCCCTTGTACAGGTACCTGTATTTTCTGGTTGACTGATCTTATGTCTGTCAAGATAAGACAACGTCACCTGCTACAAGGACACATATGGTAATATTACACCAGACATCTTCATTAATCCAACCCAAAAAGTTGTCACTTAAGCACATTATATTACGCAAAAATACCTAGACTTCCATCTTTACCCAGGAAACAGAATCACTCCATGACACATACCAATCATGTGCCAAAGGGCAAGGCTCCATGCATGATGTCTCCAAAGAGAAAGGTGTACAAATATGTCAAATTTGAAAAAGCACGTACCTTGTTCCGGTGGCTTGTGTCAGTTCATGAGGTCTGTTGTGTTCATGGAAAGAAAACAAGAGATGTAAATAGTGATTAGAATATGGTAGCCTTTTAAAATTTGCCATCACAAGATAAGTAACTCTGGAGACATTTTGTCCTTATCGTGAATAACAAGAACTGTAATCTACAAGCACGAGAAACAGGGTCAAATGACAATGCGGTCAAACAGTGGTTGGGAACAATGTGCCACCAAATAATGACACATTCAGACCCCTTCTGAAAAGCTGCGTGTTTACCGCTCTTTGCGCCATTGTTCAGTTTTGCAAAGGACATTCATCACAATAGGTTAAAATGCAGTGGTGGGTAAAAGAGCGGGGCCAACTATGGGAACACTGGGCACCCTGGGAAAACCAGTCTGGGGTAATAATAGGAACAATCAACTCAACAATTCTGCAGTTTATAATATGCATTTATACTGATGAAACTTTACTTGCATGTTCCACTCACTGTGTGTTTGGCATACATTTATCATTTGGGTCTATGGAGTAAAAAAGCTGTACTGAAACACCAACTTGACAAAACTCGCTGTCTCATCTTCCTGTCGTTCCGCCCATCTCCCTGCAACAATATCCTTTTGTGAATAACAAGAGCTGCCTTCACAGAATACCACTTAAAGCAGCACAATGCCATGAGGTTTTTGAGCCACTGTCACAATTCAGTGACTTTTTCCTTTTTGTCCATGACAAGAGGGGGTGTGTCTTTGAAACTTAAAGAGTATGACCTGACCTGGCTAAACTGTCAGAATCCAGTGCCCAATGGTGGCTCCACCGCATGTTTTGTGAAAAGATACATGCACCTTATACTACATGTTGTTTAGCAATTACTTTACCTGTCTTGATTCAAAAGTTTTCGCACACTATCTAAGGGCAAGTTCAGTGTAAAATTAGTTATGTACAGCCTACAGGGTGTACACACGGACTTCTAACTGCATGCTTAAGTTGTGGTGTTGCTAAAAACGACAAAAAAAAAACAAAACAAAACAAAAAAAAAAAAGAGAAAAAAAAAGAGAAAGGGAAAAGGATTTCATGAAAAAAAAAAAAAACACACACAAACGTTTGTCATTTCAAGAACTTTTGTTAAGTTGCAGTATTTTGGTGTAATTTTCTTCCAGAGACATGTATCAACGTGTGCACATGCAGTTTCCATGATCATGCTTTTGAGTGTTGGCATGCATGCGTTTCTGTTATGGTAATAGTGCACCACAGGTTGACAAGGCTATGAAAAGTTCTATACAATGGCGATATATTGTCACTACAAGACTTTGAGCCTTCGCGGTTTGCAGACTTTCCTTGGTTCTCCGTCATGAGCTGAAAATGTTGGAATCTTTGCCCGGACGGGCGAGATCGCCTCAACACAAGTGAAGTAGCTCATTTACTAACTTCTCCTCCGGGAAATGCATGTCATTACTCACTTGCATTACTGTACATCTTGAAAAATTGCCCTTGAAGTCGAGCGATAGCGCATAAGGCGTGAACCACAGAAAAATCAATACCATCACAATAGCAAACAATAGGTTTTGTTCGCGTCAGCCCAGCGGCCTAATTTCAACTACTCGGCCGTGATTTATACATCTCTAGAGCCCTTCTGTGGCCAGTACACGCAATGACAGTCACATATTTCGTTAGCAGACTTCAAATTACACTTACTGTGCACTCTTGGTCAACATTGATCGAATTTTCCGCTTCACCACGGACCGAAATAAGTGTGAAACGGGCTCTGTGAGCGTGTACCTCAAATTTTGGCGGCCATCTTGAAATAAATGAAATTCTTTCCCATAATGCATCTTGATAGCCGCGAGACCGAAATGGTTTTGTTGCTGCAGGTGCCTTTGTCGTCTGCTAGCATTCAGAACATAGATCTTGGTGTTGCACAATATGCAGTAGATAAAAGAATGCCCAAGAACAACACTTTTCCATATCTAACTGTCTTTGATTATTGTTTGAAGTCTTTATCAAACAGCACTGCTCCTGACGGTGTTCCGGTGATACTTGAAAGTTGACCGCAGGGTCCATACAATTATTGCAAGTGGTCTAGCTCAGTAGCTGACTGTTTAAATGCAGTGATTAATTTAGTGATTTGTTCTGTGAAACCCTTGCTCCTGAAAGTGTGGTGATTACTGTAGCAGTAGCTTTCTTTCTTTCTTTCTTTCTTTCTTTCTTTCTTTCTTTGTTTGTTTGTTTGTTTGTTTGTTTGTTTCTTTCTTTCTTTCTTTCTTTCTTTCTTTCTTTCTTTCTTTCTCTCTCTCAGTCTATCTTTCTTATTACAAGATTTTTAGGGCTGAATATTTTATGAAAGTCCACTCTGTTACCATGACAAAGTCTATAACACACTCCCCGCATGGCGGCACGATGGACCTTCAGATACATTACATACCGTTATAACTTATATCAATTTACCACTGTTTTAAAAAATAACAATTTGGCCATTAGAGTCAAAGTGGCAAGCTTAGGCCTGTGAGTAAAATTCATAATGGAAATCTTTATTTTCTGCTCAAAAGCTATTCACGCACGCAAGCACACACATAGATACCTTCAAGATCGAGGCGGTCACTTTTGTCTATAAGACTATATGTTATCAAGAGTCCACCCTGTTACCATGTTTACACTCTGCTTCCACTTGGAATTGAATAGGCAATTTAAAATTACTATGGACACTGAAACTTGGAACCAAAAAATGCTCACTTCATATATTGCCCAGTAACTTAATTCTGATACATGCATACTACTTCACTGAAAGTGTCAATTCCAAGCATTGTCGAGTGTGGTAATAGAGTGGACTGTTTGCCCTGTTGATACATGATTGTCCAAGTATACAGAGGGACATGTATTTTCTTCCGACTTCGTGCATGTCTTTTCAGATAAAATTTTGATAGCTCATGTATTGTGTCATTCGTAAAATGATAATTGCTATTGCAAATGAGCAGCTGGGACGAAACAGGAGGCTTATCGATGACACACACACACACACACACACACACACACACACACACACACACATATGGTTTAAACGTATTTTATTCAAAAAACAATTGGCCGACAGGCTCACCAGCCAAAAAAAAACATAGGCCTACAAAATGCAACTCCTGCTGCCACTTAGAGCTCAACTGCCAAGATATAAAATTTAGCTATTTGCACAAGAAAGCTATGTGAAACCACTGGTGTACCTTGACAGCAATGAGACACTGTCATACACGTTTATTCTTTGTTACAATTAAATATGAAAATAAAAATAAAAATAAAAATCGGAAATCTCTGATTCCAGGGGTAGTAGTATTTTATGGTCTCAAAATTCAAAAATATATCCATGCCTTATGTGCTAAAATGTTCATACCTATCCCACACTCACTTTACAATCTTCATGAATAAGATATTGTGATGATTTCTATCATCTCTTCACGCCAGGACCATGGCGTAGGCGTATCATTTAACTGCATTTTCCCGATGTTATGGTACGGAAGTAAGCCCGTGGTGATCTTAGTTTTGGTACAAGAAAAAATATTTTGTACAAGGTATTATATGCAAAAATATTAAAAAAAAAATGCATGGTATTTAATTTTGTATGGCGATACAACCATTTAATGATCATATGCGACAGGGTATGCAAAAGAAATAAATGAACTGAACATCTTGGCCATTGATCTTTCATATCAGCCTTTTGGTTCAAGCATTTTTATTTTAATTTCTAAAGCGATAGGGGGAGCAGCCGAAGCCTATATTAACCCCTCTGGTAGGGTCCGGCCACTGACAGGAAATAGCTTGGGATTCTTTAGTACAAGTCCTCTTACAACACAATTCTTAAATACTACTGCTGCTGCTGCTGCTGCTGCTGCTGCTGCTGCTACTACTACTTCTACTACTACTACATGTACTACCACTACTACTACTACTACTACTACTACTACTACTACTACTACTACTACTACTACTACGAACTGACGATGACAACGACTTGCACATTTCCAGCATCTGGCACTTTGAGATTAACAAAATGATAAGACCATTTAACAAAAAGTTTACTATAATACACCGTTGCACACCTCTACGGTAATGGGCCGTTGTTAACCTTGTCAGATATCATGGTTTCATGGCCAAATAATATTTATCTAAGGTGCACAAATGCACCAGTCCCATATTAATCAATTAATCTTGTGTTCTGCGCCAAACAAAAGAACAAAAGTAGTCTCAGGCTAACTGAACTAACGCGTCACATTTCTTACTCACATAAAGCTATCAATTTTGACATAATGATGTTAATGAAATTGTATAACACTATATTCTAAAATTAAATTAACCTTTTTTTATCGTTAGAGTATTGTAGGCCCCGAAAACCATGATATTTCATAGAACCCGAAAAAAGCAGTAAACCATAATATTTCACGGTGTGTCGAAACAATCCTCACGTGCACAGAAAACAAAAATTGGGTTGTGTTATCTTGATGTAACAAATAGACGTGGTGCTGGCTTTATGACCCCTGGATCACAAGGTTCACCAGAGAGCGAGAGTATCATCATTACCATGGGATTCTCCTAATTAGAGCCAGAGAAGGGGGTCTAACTTTCGCAAGACTTGTGTAAATCAACCTAGCTTACCATCTATACCAGTGAAATGCACAGAATAATTGAACGAGCAAATAAAGCTATAAATTCATAGACATGAATTTGGATTGTTGTGCCACATACTTTTGTGAAAATCCTTCTCTCATGAGTGATCATGGAAACATTAAGTAGAGACAGTACGCCTGTAGTCATCAAACTTGTCATGTCAGCGGGATGTTATTTTTCCGACATCTGTTAATTTGAACTTTCCCCTTTCTATACCCTTGCTTTTGATCCAAATGGAAAGAATTAAGCCATCGACACACTATTAAGTTGCCGTCATGTTCTCGCTCTTGAATGTATAGAGTAATTTCGTTCGCTGTATTAAACCAATAGAATAACTGTCATCCGTCAATAATGTGGGCCAAACTTATGGATTTCATACAACTTTAAGATATCCCTAGAATTTTAGCAGACAGGATAGCATTTGGTCACATAGATCAGTTACTCGGCTTTGACTTTTGCCTTCAAGCAACATGTGTGCGTGTGATATACGAAAACAGCATCTGCCTTGCAGACAATACCCTTTGATGACATCATCCATCAATTGTTTTGTGAACATGACACTCTCGATAACAACAACCATATGCAAATGAATGTGTACTGCAAAACAAAAAGTCGAAAGTTTATGTTTTTTCTACTTCAATCCATGAGGAAACAATGTCTTCAAAGAAAGGGAGTCCTTTGTAACTTAGTTTGAAAATAAATAAGTTTCAAAGTCCCCTGGTACATGCATCGGCCGTTATATTTGAGACTTCGGGCAAATTTCAATACAGTAATCACGACGGCCCACGTCAGCGATGCAGGTTGCTTGAAATACGAACATTTTTTCCTCAGTACAGGCAAGTATATGAGAAAAAGGCTAGGGAAGCGGGTTAACGTCATGTGCTTGAAGTGAGGGTCTTAAACCGACTCGATCCTTTTGCAGTATTTTGTAACATAACGGATACACCAAAGATGTTCTGATGAACCATATCCAAGCTGACACACGTTCATTGAACCAATCTTCATATAATCCATGTTTTCAAAACAATTAACATGCATTTAAAGCTGTTGTCACCGACTGGAGGAAACAATAAAATGTAAATGTATAAAATGAAAATACGCATATAAACTGGCAATATATGTTAAAAGTAGGATGTACTAAAATATAAAGGAAACAGGAATAGAGCCAGGAGTCTGAGTTGTACTGTGTATTTGTTGACCAATGGCAAAGGTTACATTCACACATGCCTCCATTCTATGCATTTATTTCTTTTTCAAACAAATTTTGATAAATTACTTATTTTATATATTCATTGCTTTTTAAAATTTGGATAAACAGAACATTCGAACAGAAAAGTAATCTATACTTATGTAAACACGCATAGAGGAAGTGCTTATCTTTGAAAAGGTCAGGATAAGAAAATCAGATCCGCAAAAATTTGGTCTTAAAATGCATTAATATGAAAAAAGTACTGGTCCAGAAATTTTACTTGACACAGGTCTATACACAGATTTGATTTTTATCAAGATTCAAGCAAATACAAAACGAATAAAATAGCTTATAATCTGCAATAATTATTGACTTTTTGCGTTACCTGCAATTTTTTTTTTTGCAAAAATTACGAGTTTTAATATATTAGGTACAAACCAGAGATCCCACTTTTTGCTATACATGTATTATCTTTTTAATGTGCATTTTTAATTTATGCGCCAACAAAATCATAATCTGATGAATCCTTCGCAGTTACCTCAACACCTGACAAGGGGAGTTAACTTATTTTCGACACAAGTCTTCGTTTTTGTTTATAATGGTACGTCGAAATTAGTTTAAACATCAAACTCTATTCCGAATTGAAATCAATATGTTTGCAGTTTTCAAAAAAATATGTTCTTTCAACATACTGTCGTCAAAAGCTTCAACATGAGCCTCGACGAGCATTAGGATGAACACCTGTTCTAAAGAACGCTTTGCCATATCCTGCTTCGCTGAAAGTATTACCAACATTAGGAGAAACCATCGCGAAGGGTGAATGTCGGCGCCGGCTGCTGCGTGATCTACTCACAACAGGTTTGCCTGTATGGATGGATCATCGGAGGCAGTACATGTGATGTTACCGTAAATAGTTCCAATATTTATCATTCAAATATTTATATCTATAACATAATTCAGGTTTACTACAGTATCAAAGTTTGGAACATTATAGATGAAAATGTGGAAGACGTAGAGAACAATAGTGTACACTGGGTACCTATGGTTTACATATATCAAAGTTATTAATCTATTGAATACATTGGGACAGATAGCACTGCACTCGATGACAAAGAAATTCTAGCGTAGAACTAAATGTGAGAAATGGATGCAAACGGCTTACAATGAAAGAGAGAGAGAGAGAGAGAGAGAGAGAGAGAGAGAGAGAGAGAGAGAGAGAGAGAGAGAGAGAGCACAGAAATATATGAAAAAAGATTGTTGTTTCGAGTTTGGAATCACAGTTATGAAACGTAACTCTACACCTTTTGGACGGTCCATGCAGTACCCCTAAGAAAAAGACAGTGTACAAACCTGCAGGAGTACGGATGTCCTGTACCGCACGTCAAACTGACTTTGCCAATCTTTGGGAAAGTTTGCCACATCAAGTAGCATATACATATATATATGCATACAGATTCAGCATACAGAGTTCAACACGTTACCAAGACCTTTTGTGCAACGAGAAAAGAACACGCACTTCAGGTCGACCTCTGAAGATGCAGTTCAGATCGGTGGGAAGCCAGTGTTTCTAAATAATTGGTACCGCTCAGTTAGGGCTCGTCTACAGAGAACCGACAGGAGTACACGATCTGGAATTGGCTGAAGAAGAGAGAGGACAGCCGCACGCATTAGTATTTCTGTAGGAATTAGAATTAGGAATGATAGTCAACTTTGTTATACAGCAACAAGGTTACTGGTCAATGGTACAGCATAGCATTTCCGGTTGCCCGGCCTTATTTGCATTCTATGATGCATCCGAATCTATATGATAAATCCATGAAATTCATCAATAAGTATTGGCACTGTCTGAATAGAGTGGGGTTGATCTTTCAACCGTGCAAGGCCCATTGACCCATACCTAACCTTTGCACCTCGTAGATAGCTGGGTCCAAGAAAATGCAACTATTTTAGAGACAAAGTAATTTCGATTAATGTCCATCCAACAAGCATGTCTATGAATTACGAGGGAATCTACCTGTCATGGGACACCTTAGTTTATGAGAGCAAATATGCTCATTTGGAACATCTATAGACGCTGTTTTTCCCTTGCAGCTGTGGGATTGTGCTGTGGCTGCAGATATGCCTATACTTCGAAGATGCATATTAAAATTTATTGTTCTCTTTCATTTTCACCAAATTGTTTGCTTATAAATGAATATATATATATATATATATATATATATATATATATATATATATATATATATATATATATATATATATATATATAAATCGCAGGATTCAATATATCCTTTCTGAATGTTAAGCCTATACTCTCAGTGAGACTGAATGGACATTGGGCGCCTGTATTGCGTCGAGGAATCTTTGTCTTGGACATATATTCTTTATCATGACACCGTCTCCTTTCCAGAATTTATCTGTATTTAACAAAACTTGGTCGAGAGTTGAGACAAACGTCATTGACGACACTGGGCTACTTTTGACCACATTGAAGCAAAATGGGTTAAAGGAAATCTCACGGAAACGTGCTATACCCGTGGAATATCGCTACGTCCTTACAAATAGTTTTGTGTAATGGATTTCATATGATTTCAAATGGTTATGGCCTCAAGTAAGATCAAGTATAGTGATAATGAACAATTAATTTGCATGTACACATTATAGGTGTACCCGGAGGCCCGCGACCCATGTGCAGAGTGTGCCATCATACATGTCTTCTTGCAAAATTCCCAACGTTGCAAGAAGCATGAACGTGTACATAGTTGCCCGTGTGGAAACTGCTAAAATTTTACTATGAAAGTGTAGATTTTATGGAAATACGCTTCAGCGTAATAAGAGTGACCACAACTGGAGTACTCGTAAGGCGATATAAATCTGAATATGGGGGTAACTGGGGATAAGAAACAGGACACCACGCGAGGTCGGTTAATCTTTTGATTGTGAGTGACTACAAAATAAAGGTAAAGCATCTGGCAATATACTGCACAAAGACTGTGGACCCATTTTTCTTAAAAAGTGTACTACTGACAAACATCTTGAAACGCGTCTGCGCTGTTGTGGAGGCAAATAATATATAGGAGATCCATTTTTGGAGGGTGAGATGGGATACGCATGGGGTACCATGGAACAGAGAACAGTGGGGCTGGAATCAGTGGGACAAACACATTTATACAGTTTACATATGAAAAATAAAATGGGAAATTGGAGAGAAACCGGGGAGAATTCGAACGTAGGAAATGTTAGCCAGGTCAAATGGGGCGCTCTCACCTGACTGCTGGCTCCAACTCTTCCCAGATTGGTGGTGATATTATGAACCAATAACACGCGATGAAAAATTACCATGGACAATGAGAGATCTCCTTATATAAAAATCCAAAATAAGAAATACTTAAGGTGACGTAAAACGTCATAGATAACATAACGACAGAACTTATAGAACATGTGCAATAAAATAAAGATGATTTTGTGGAGTATGCACTTATGATATGTTTACTTCCTAGACGTAACTTCCTAATGATGATGACGATGATGATCCATGGTTTTATGTGATGCCATGTTTGATTGTTTTCTTTTTTTTTTTTATCACAAAAATAATGTGGCAAAACCTTGCACAATCCTTCCATAAAGACAGGCATAACCTGTTTGAACTTTTTTTCAGCTTGGTTACCCTGTGTGCGCTTTAAAAACAAAATAATGTCAAAAAAACTCGAATACCCTTCAATAACACCCCCGAAAAAAATATTAAAAAAAAACAAAAAAAACCGCCATCCCTAAAAAAAAACTTACATATACAGATGCACTTTACAGGATTGCCTGGTATCTTTGTTATGTTTTTATATATATTGAACTCCAATCAGCTGATTAATCCATTGATACGATATATTGGCATGTACAGAGTATGAAAATATGCAAAATAAACACCTATGTGAGTTGATTCACCATATGTAATGTACGAAACAGATGAGGATAATTTACTTTGCAGATTAACACTGGTGAGTTTTAAAACTGACTGATAATGCTTTGGGGTATATATATATATATATATATATATATATATATATATATATATATATATATATATATATATATATATATGTATATATATGTATATATATGTATATATATATATATATGTGTGTGTGTGTGTGTGTGTGTGTGTGCGTGTGTGTACGTATGTGCATTTTTCCTATATATTCGTATGCATACGTATACTTTCACGTCTAGTGTCTTTTGCTCGTCTGAAAAGACTCTTAGTACTGTACAGTCTATTTAAGCAACTCAGTACAATTAAAAGGTCTTTATTGCCGGCTAAACAGACCAATTTCAGTGTTTTCTCTGCTCTACTTGAAGTGTACTTGAGAAAATACGTAACTTGGTCTGCTTTGTAGATAAGTATGTTTCAATTAGGAATACAATTAATTTTTTCAATTCAATTCAAAGATGTCATTTCAAGCACACCTAGCTATGTACATAACCAGGAACAATTAAAACAGGCAGTATGAAAGAAAGACAAAAAATGGCTTATAAATGCTTATACATAGCCGCCACAGCATGGAGGCTGCACTCCATGATACCCGTAGTTCAATGGTGTGACTCACGTCACTATTGAAAACAGAGTGTGCGATATGTTGTTACCACTTCTTGCGAATCCCTCTTCAAGGCTGTACACACTGCGTCCCATCAATATATCAAAGGTTGGCACACAGAACTTTACATATGCATATATACGTTGCACTGATGCTGCTTATTATCTGTACTCTGAAATGACTATAAAACGCATCGTTCTATGCAGCTTTCAGGCTTTGTAGTTGCTTATTAGTGAAGTTTGACCATGACCTGACTCAAAGCATGTTGGTGCAGAACGAAATAACCTTCTCTTCACTTCAGAAGAACAGGCAGAAAATTTACGAAAGAAATTGCTCTGGCATATATATCCTTATTTTGTATGGAAATGTCCCCTTAATCTCATCCTGTGCAGTTGAAAAAACATCCAAAGTGTCCTTGCGAGAGTCTCAGTTATTAAGTCTGTTGTCTGCAATGGCTAGGTATGGAACGTTCTCAAGTTAAAAGATCCTAGATTTAAAATATAAACAAGCTGAATTTTCTGCAACATTACGTCAAATTCAGTTGCATATTCCTTGCAAACATCAGACAATTTCTGCAGACATTTTGTCGATGGATACAGCAATATCAGATCATCAGAATACAGCAAATGGTTAATCCAAACCACACTTATACGTTGCATCCAATTCTACTATCATGATGACGATCCCTTAAACCATCAATATACTCTTCAGGAACTTCGGTGACAGTACTCCACCTTGACGCGCTCCGTTAGAAAAGCTGAACCAATGAGATAACGAAGTTCCCACTGCGTGTAAAATGCTTGTTTCTCCAAACAATATTACATTATTCTAAATACAAACTTCGGTAAACTTTGTATGGCAACACTTTGCAGAAAGCCCAGTGATTGACTCTGTCAATGGCTGGGATGAATCTAAACAACAACACAGACACACACAAAACTGGACTACTGTGACGCCTGAAATACTGACTCGTCTGTTTCAAGGCAACTAGGCAAGACTTGGTGGAGTGACTGTTCTCAAAACCAAATTAAGTGTGTTGAGTCGACATCTTCTCTGTGCATTTTATCAATAGACCGTGTTGCAGCACGTTTGGAAAAATTTTGAGTGCAATTGGCATGTAATTACCTTTATTGGTTACATCCTCCGCTTTATTTTTAATTATTGGCACAATGATCTTTGTTCGTGAAATCATCGGGGAAATTCCCATGTGCAAGCATGGATGTAAAACATATTGATAGTAATGAAATCAACCTTTTATCCGATAATTTAGCGTGTTCAGCAGAAATAGTGTCATTCCTGCATGCTTTACCACATTTCAGATCACTCACAATATGTGTGATTGTGCTCCTGTTGACTTCAAAGTCTGGACAATGCTCACAATTAGATAGCAAATCAACCACTGTTGACTTGAGCTTTGAGTAACGCACCGAGTCCAACAGTGATTTAAAATAAAATGGTTGCGCCACAAGTCTGAAAAAGGCATGCTTAGAGAGAGAGAGAGAGAGAGAGAGAGAGAGAGAGAGAGAGAGAGAGAGAGAGAGAGAGAGAGAGAGAGAGAGAGAGAGAGAGAGAGAGAGAGAGAGAGAGAGAGAGAGAGAGAGAGAGAGGTAGTGAGCCTCATAGCAACTTTGTCGGTATGTCTAAACAAGTAAAATTGGGAACTATGCGGTGAGACTACTTTGATAACACCTACAATGAGGAAACAGACGGGGCTGAAGAGATCAAATTAAGAAGAGACCCCACAAAAAATGAGATTTCCTGGAAAAAAAAGTCGTTCGCTTTATCGAATCTGCATGCAAGTGAACGAATCAAGTGCTGCATATTGTCACCATCAGTGCGACCTGGAATATGTTTGCCTCCATTATGGTGCATGAGAAAGTGGGTGATCAGTCCAAACATAATTTCTAGACTTAACAGTGCCCGAGAAAAACTTCGAACAAAGCCTACTGTTGAAGAAAGTAAGAAACAAGTAAGCGGTTTTGTCCTGTCTGGGTGTATATACAAACTGGTGGTGTTCTCTTGGCAAGCAGTATAAAACGTTTAATATGGTGCTTGTTATGGATTGTTTGTACCTGTTAACATCCCTTACATGAACAGTTTTTGTCACTACATCCTTGTTTCATCTCAAATCACAGATATATTGCCAAATTTCTCGTCTAATCTGTTTATACGCCCATGGCCGGGTTGCTTTATCTGGAAACACCTACTTGTCTCGATCGCTGCTATTGCCAAGTGCACCTGCAATTTCTTGTGAGAACATAGAAATTCTTTCATATGGATTTGCAAAATCTTTTGCTACAGCATTCACAATTTGTACTCTTCAGCCTCATTACGTCTGTCGATTCCATTTCGACATCAACAGGGACGTGTATACAGAGTGGTGCATGACAGAGGACAAAAAGTTAGTATGGTCGATGGGATGGCACAGGTACCCCCAGACACAATTAAAATGGCACAGAAAGATTTTCCAGGCTGGGTTTCAAAAAGCTGACTAACAGAGTATCTGAGAATCTGGATCTGTCAAATCCATGATGTCAAATGTGGTGAACCCGTACATTTGTATCGAACACGTGTCTGCGTGATACCGAAAAGCTATTGTGGTATGCACCGTTTTGGCATGCAGGGACCCACTCAGTGTCAGACCATCATAATTACCACAGTGCAAAACACGATGCGTTTAATGGTGACCTCCTGTACACAATATCGAAGTTCAATCTCCCCTGTGCAATCATACGTTCATTGATGCGAAATGTGCGATTAATAAGAGACACGACACGTCAAGCGTGAACACGCTGATGGAACACCAGCTTTTGCCAGAATCCACAATGCAGTCTTTTCCCCTCAGGCAGTGTGGACATCAATGTACAGAAACTGAAAGTCTGGACAAACTTAAAGAAGTAACATTCACACTACAATAGGCAAATGCACTTCCTTTTCTAGAAGCGATAAGGAGTCTCCGACAAATTACCCCTGACAAGTAGACCACTCAAACAAATGCATTCTAAAATCATTCCCCGATTCCATTCTAATCCATTTGGTCGTTTGAAAAATAAATCGCTTAAGCCACACGTTTTTAATGAACTATATAGTTTGCCATTGATATCACTGATATGTAGCCTCAAATGTGAGCAGTACTCTTCAAACAAACAGGAAAGAAAAGATTTTCTTTCAAGCAAATCTGTCTGCGAGCCTTCAAAACATAAATAAAATTCAAATTAAAAGCATGAATTTTAAATCCTACAACTTGTGTTTGTGGTTTGTTGGATGTGCATCCAGCACAAAGCTTTGAATTAAATTTGGAATGACACCTCTACCTTCATTGCCTGCGAAGCAGACTCTATTTTTTATGTTCTGATGTATATGTACAGCTGGAGGAGGTAGAAGGCCTGCTTCGCAGACAGCTACCTTCAATACCCTTGAAGATATCCAACATTTAGACTTTTCAAGTGCCCCTAATTAGTAAATTAAAATTCTACAACTTTGTGGCTTTTTGGACGCGTCCACATCACAACCTATGAAATGAAGGTAGAAGGGCACCCCTACTTGTCAGTTGTTTAGACTATATTGAAGATTTAAATTTTGCAATAATTTGAATAATTTTTAAAACTGTCAGTCCTGTTTGCAATAAACCCAGACTTCATGTATGGAGGCATAATCATACCAAGTTTAAAGTTTCTATGTATAATTTTTAAAACTGTCAGTCCTGTTTGCAATAAACCCAGACTTCATGTATGGAGGCATAATCATGCCAAGTTTAAAATTTCTATGTATAATATTATTTAAATAAAATGTCGGACATGGAGCTTTAAAAATTTTGATTGCAGCTCATTTGCATAATGTCAAAAACTATGCTATTCAATACCAAGGCTCGCAATTTCACTGGTAGGGCTACGATCTCGCTAAATTTTGAGTTTCTGTGTACAGCAGCACCTGAGAAACCATCCTGACAAAATTTGGCCGTAAAAAAGAAAGAAAGATAGAAAGAATGAATTCGTGGAAACACAAAATGCCTGGGTTCGCACCCAGCCAGACATGATGAATGAATTAATGAAAGAACGAAGGAACGCAGATAGATAGACAGACAGACAAATAAATGAAATAAAAGAGCAGGCCAGAGTATACAAGCCGATAAATAATGGTTTTAATTATTTGTAACACTGGATCACGCATAATATTTTGTCACTAGTGAATCGGACCTAGTGTGAGCTAAATACTGAATATGGCCTATTTATCTCAGAATTTAAACGCAGGATCAGTTCCCACATAACACAAAATTAGTGTTGAATGGGGTAAAAATGGTCAATCTCAAATTTGAGAAAACGTATTCCTAAATAATTCACAATTGCAAAAACGTGCCAGTTACGCCCATCAATTTGCATTTTTTGATTATCAACCACCAGAGTGGTTGTTGTAAATGGAGTTTAAAGTTCAAGCTGTGGCTCTTTTAGAAAACTCGGTATGCCTGACAATTTTACCCACACCGGGATACGGGTAAAACATGCTACAATAAAATGACAGGTAATTATGTCCCTAACCTGCTGAAATATTTTGCCAAAAAGTAGAACATCATTCATCTCCCTCTTAAAATATAATGATTCATATAAGGTATGATGCTTATTTGAAGCTCTTCGTCAGATATACAGCCCCACTGAAGCGTCACAACGGGTAAACAGGTCATTCTGTGACGTCAAAATAACAAAGGTGGTCGTTTACACCAGTCACAATGCAAAAGAGTACTCAGCACAACGATCTTACAAATTCATGCCAAATTGAAAAGAAGAAAAAATAAATCAAAAATAAAATCGCCAGAGGCATATTCTCTCTTTATGTTGTAATTGTCAAAAGTGCTGACACAGTAAGACCGTTGAGGGTACTACATGATCTGACATCGATAAGTCCAACGGTGTTATACAGAGATGAAAGCGTGACATTCTCTAACACCTCGCATACCAGGGGGTTCTCCAAAATGGACAAAGCACCAAATAGGCCAGTAGAAATGTTATCCATTCTCCCCAACCAGCCCGTAAAATTATCGTTCATGCTGCAGTCCTAGCCTGTGCAGCTAGGAGTTTATCAATTACTTTCCTATGTCTTCTCGTGTCTGATATTGAAAAGAAAGACTTCAACCGTCTCATCACGAGAACATATGTACATGTACACACACACACACACACACACACACACACACACACACACACACACACACACACACACAATAATAATAATAATAATAATAATAATAATAATAATAATAATAATAATAATAATAATAATAATAATAATAATAATAATAATAATAATAACAATAATTATTATTATTTATTGAGCCCTCGCAAGCAAGGAAATTAATATATATATATATATATATATATATATATATATATATATATATATATATATATATACATCGAATTACTATATACAGAGAAATGAAAACTGGTTTAAATTATTACAAATAAAATGATCCACAATCACAGAAATGGGAGACCTAATAGAACTGAAATTAAAACCAAACGTTTATAAATGAAATAATTTAGATATATACCAACATAGATACATTCACATAACTGAAAGTAAAAATAAGCCTATACAGATAAAATGTCATTCAGTTACAGCACAAAAATAAAAGATGCATATACAATGCAATACACATATTATATCTGATAAGTAAAAAGTCATATCCCTGCCGGTCTCCCAGTCCACTCGCTCTTCAAAAAAACACGGATCAACAGGGAAACCAGCAGGTGTCCTCACCATACGGTTTAATAAAATTAATGATCCATAATCACAGAAAGGGGATACATAATAGAACTGAAATTAAAACCAAACATTTACAAATAAAATCCTTCAGATATAAACCAACATAGATACATGTACATTCACAAAACTGAAACTAAAAATAAAACTATACAAATAAAATATCACACAGTTACAGCATAAAAATAAAAGATGTACATGCAATACAATACCCATATCATGTCATAAGTGAAAAGTCATATTCCTGTCGGTCTCCCAATCCACCCGCCCTTCAAAAAGCGCGGATCAACGGGGAAACCAGCTGGTGTTCCTCATTATACGGTTTAATAAAATTTTCGTGCTGCAGTAGAAGTCAACGACTCCATCCTGTTCTGTTGACCAGTTAGGTTCATACGATTGGAATGCAGCAAACATTGCTGGTGTATCACTGCCAGCAATTCTCTCAAGAAGAGTGCCCGGGTACAATATTCTTATAGATAGATAGCCTCTCTAGGTAGAATATGAACAGAGAGATCCCGACTAGGGTTATCTACTGAGAAAGTCCGCTTACATAAGGAACTAATACGTTACTTTAGGCGGTCGAAAGGAGATGCGAATGATGGTGAGATCTATGATCTACACACACACACACACACACACACACACACACACACACACACACACACACACACACATATATATATATATCATGATGATGATGATGATGATGATGATGATGATGATGATGATGATGATGATGATGATGATGATGATGACAAACTGCTTTGTTACGAACAGAGAGAAAATAGAGTAAGTTTGATGACAAAGTGAGCACTGACGATATATTTTGTTGGCAAAAAGAAACTGATTGCTCATTCAATTGGCAATTCATGTTCTATTGCAGGCTGGAAGTCCATATACATAAAGACAATGCCACATGTAGTATGCACAAGTGCAAGACATTTGATTACACGGCAATGATCATAAGAGTGAAGGCAACTCATGTTATCTTATACAACCTAACAGCTCTTTAGCTTTGTATCTGTTGTTTAGAGAATAAGGAAAAGATACATTGTCACACTGGGTCTATAGCTCTGACCTATAAATTGCTACAAATAAATGCATATTGTTCTAATTGTTAGACCTATATATTAAAGTGGCGTGAAGGTTTGAAGTGACTTTACTGTTTATTTTGTTTATTTACAAACAACAGCGTGGGAAAAACTACGTCAGCGTCTTTAAAACGCCATGCGCCTAAAGCGTGTTCTATATTGTCTTTCATGGTTTCAGTTTTAAAAATATAAGACCGGGCAGTGAAAATTTCCAAAATCCTTTGTGAAAACAAATTCAAATTCTGTAAGTTAAATTTCCGAACGTACGACTCATTGAGAAAATTTGTGGTGCCTTTCGGGAATCCATCGTCGTATTTGGCAAGAAGTAACTTTGTTTATCACTTTGAACAGAGAATAAAGTAATATTTGCAAATTATTTGCCGTTAAGTCTAGGTCTTTAATCTTCCTGGCTTTAGTCTGCAATCATATTACAGGA
Organism: Hermodice carunculata; assembly: GCA_964020975.1. Taxonomy (NCBI): domain Eukaryota; kingdom Metazoa; phylum Annelida; class Polychaeta; order Eunicida; family Amphinomidae; genus Hermodice; species Hermodice carunculata. The sequence goes on from OZ026612.1 coordinate 117,533,069, forward strand.
ATTCTTTGAGCTTTGTGTCATATGCTAGATCCAGTCTAGACCATTTCAACAATCTATACCTTTGCTAAGCTAGAAGCAAGAAATACTAAGTTACAAACTGAAATACGATATTTTAAGCTGATTCCTCACCTTAACACACGTCGCAAGCGGATGATCGATGGTATATCGAGCATTTCAAGTTTGGTAGATTTGAGGACCCAATAGTTTTATGAATGTTCCCGTGTAAGACTAACGCGTCGACTGAGTTGCACCCATTTTTTCTTGGAAGTGAAACATAAATACATTTTTTTTATAATTATACAACTTGAACTTCCTTATTTTGATTTATTAAATGGGACATTAAATATTTACATTTAAATTGTACGTAAAGCTTTTTTTTCCAATGGACAAATATTTACTCTTATCTAGCCAAAGATGGGTACTCGTGTATTATACTACCCAAAATTGGGTACCAGGTATCCATAATCAACATTCCACAATGTTCTACTGCATGCATCAGGATATAGTTACAAATCTGACAAATATATTTTCCTATTTCGCATCAACTTCCCATGTAATAACTATGCGGCACATGTGTGATCTTTTTGTTTTAAAGTGGAGTGTATTCTATCATACATATTGATAAAATCATCGTTGCAATAGTCGATTGTAAAACACATGCAGTGGACCTTGGTAATAGTGTATGTTAACAAACTGAGAGCCACCATGCAAGACACTTCCGTCAAGTATCCAATTAATGCGGGTGGAATCACCTCCGGGATAAACAAACACAATTCCTCTGATTTGTCAGTCATCGCCAAAAGGAAGTGGTGTGTTATGCAATTAATTCCTATCTGCAAGGTGGCTCCATCTGTTGGTGACATACACTATTGGCGGAAAACAGACTGTCTCGCACAGCATTCAATGAGAGATTGTGTGACTACAGGACAACCTTTGTGCCTCTCATCCATTCTCGAGTTCTTCTGGCGTTTGAATAACAGTGGAGTACACAAGTCCGCATGTTAACACAAACTTTGTGAAACATTTGCTCTAGAGTATATTTATTGAATGATTATACTTGAATATTGATGTTTCATCAATTATGGTAAGGTTTTGAGCCTACCTCCTGCTGAGAATCGACGATTTGCCTTTATTCCGTGCACCACGGAACAGCATGTTAAATAAATGGAACCGGCTCGATGGCTGCTGTGCTGTTCAGAACAATGCTTAATGTATGGTGGCTTTTAAACAATGCATAATAAAGCACATATAATCTGTAACAAATACTAAATTCACAGCGAGTTATATTTTACGAAACAAAGCTCATCACTATGTGTAATGACCCAAACCAAGCGTGAAGACAGACTTTCTGCAAGTTTATTGACAAGTATTCAATTTCAGATTCTAAAGACAGCACTTACAAACTCTCTCCCTACCTCATCACTCTTATCAAGACATGTCAAAATAACAATGGGGATCAATTTCAGACAATGACAAAATTTCCCAGATAGAATGCTGTTTATAAAGTGACGGGTATCAGTTTGGGAGTACTAACAATGCAGCCAAACGGGGATTGAACAAAATCTTACGTCTTGCCCACACAGGCTTCCGACAGAATTATTAGCAGATATGCCATTTAAAAGACCACTTTCTGTCCAGGAAGAATGGGCACGCAGAAAAATTCATTGGAATGAATTGAGAACTGTCGTTGGAAATATTAATGGGCCGTAACTAATGGATCTGCGCTGTACCTTGGGGAAACATTGGAATAATTTAAATTACCAAATCGGGTTGGAAGCATGGGCAACTTTTGTTGGTTTGTGAACGACGAGTTCTCATCCAAGTGTTCATTACGAAAATTAATAGAACGGGCTCACCACACTCAACAAGCGCTGCCTATTGATGTTGTAATTATCCCAAAGGGATCCTCAACCACCCGACTTTAGTTCTGAAAATCACCTCTCGGTGGAGCAAGAGCTTTAAAAGAGCAATTACTTTGCCATGCTACGTGTTTTTCTCGAATAAACCATCAATGCAAATTAAGGGATCGCCCGTCCGGGGGAATCTGACTGCACACATATACCAAACTGTTAGATCAGACAAAATAATTCAACTTTATCTGCAGCTTACTGAACAGTTTTTGCACGTCAAACACAGATGCATTACCTCAAGGATTATATTTTTTGTGGAACGTTATATTTATTGACCTGGTTTTTAAAAATCCGAATATTTGGATTTAGTTAAATACTTGGTGTGACGTAAATTGGTTGTTTCGAATGTAATTTACAAAAGAAACATAATCCCAGGGACGCTCTGAAGTCCAGATGAGTGATATCCATTTCTGCTGCGTGCAACACTGTGAGAAAAAGAAGCAAAAATGAGCTGTCTAATCCAATTTGATTATTTGCAATTGTGAAAAAACGCCCAAATACTTTATTTGAAATGTTTGATGATAAGACTGTATATGACATCATAGACATAGTGGTTGGCGCGCGCTTTAAAAGGCATCTGGATTCTGGCGGAAAATTCCGTGGGTCTGCTTATTGTTAATATGTGTACAGTTCAGTGATCCGGACAATATTCAAACTACTACTACTACTACTACTACTACTACTACTACTACTACTACTACTACTACTACTACTACTACTACTACTACTACTACTACTACTACTACTACCAATAATAACAACGCCAGACCTGTAATCAATGGGCTGTTACTGTAACCTATTATAACTGTGACAAGCTGGGTTAGTGTTACGGTAGTCACGTGACTGCCGTAACAACAGTGGGGTCATAGGGAAGCCGTTAATAAAGACGGCGGTAATTACTGCATAATGGCAATATCACATCAATTGTTACCGTAAATGAAACAGGGCACAGAAGGAAAAGTTAAAAAAAGTAAAGATCTATACCTCTTACATGGATTGCGAAGCAGGCCAAGCCTAGGCCTATATTAATCACTCTCCCTTGCACAGATGGTGGCGTATACTTTCCTACCTATACGTTTGGTGGAGGAAACTGAAGTACTCGGAGAAAACAATCGTGCACAGTCAGAGTGGTAGGAACTCTTTTCACTTGTATTCCCACAAAGTTAAAAATAATTTTCGTCATATTTAACATGTATGCCTAAGAAAAGACATTTTTGTCATCAAGGTCACCTGGTTTCAATGCCTGGCAAGATTTTCATTTTTGTTTCGCGTCGCGGACATCATATGTCACATTTCAGCTCATTTCTCATAAAGTAGACATATATATATATATATATATATATATATATATATATATATATATATATATATATATATATATATATATATATATATATATATATATATATATATATATATATGTATGTATACCGTAACAGTAACAAGCACCGAGCCTGTAGTTGCAGCTGCCGTAACTATATAGACGGGCCGATATAGTTATGGTATATGTTTATGTTATGGGTATATAACTGGGTAGACTACGTCACTACCGGAACAATAACCTGCCAAGTCTGAGAAGGTTGTTCTTACGGCTGCCGTAAGTTTAACTGAGAAAAGTTGGGATACGGTTGCCGTAACTGTAACCACTTCGTAATCAATAACAGCGTTTAACAAACAAAGCGGCAGCCCATTATGACCTTATCCTATGGGCGGAAGGACTGAGAAAAGTTGAGATACGGTTGCCGTAACTGTAACCACTACGTAATCAATAACAGCGTTTAACAAACAAAGCGGCAGCCCATTATGACCTTATCCTATGGGCGGAAGACATATTGTTGGAGCACAAAAAGACCCTCCCCCCAACCCCCCCCCAAACCCTCTAGTTTCTCAAATAGTGTGATATTTTACTGATAAAGCATGGGCTCGTTCATATATCATGCTCTGGTCTACTGTTAAATAAATCGGACACTTGGGTGAAATGTGCTATAGTATGGGGTAAAATAGGCAGGAGATGCCATATTACCCCAGTTGTAGATATCATAATCATCACAAAAACCTTAAACGGAACTATTGCGTTGAAAAATTAAACAGAACTAAGGGAATAGTGGGCATATCTGACATCCGTTTCATTGATTGTTTTGCCATCGGAATCAATTACTAAGGTATCCTAAAATATCCCGTTGCTGTTGTAAATGTGAGATTCCTATTAAGGACTAGCTGTCAACAAAAACAAGAACAACAATAACAACTCTAATCCATATTAAAAAAGCCGAACATGGATAAGAATTTGGCTATTTCATTCGAATTCAGCTATTATACTGCTAAGTGTGACTGATTCAGCTTACTGTCCAAGATAAGATTTTTATTGAACGGACATGAGAGCTGGCCAGATCTGCCAGGTCTTGTCAGCATGTTACTTTTAGCATTCCTACCTTTGGGATGGACATACCTGCATGGTCATACCTTAAATGAACTAACGTGTCGGTAACGTGAATAAATTACAGCTCAGCAAACAGCCAGAACTGATGACAAAGAAACACAAGAGTCACGTTGAAAATGAAATGAAACGCCCTCTCTCTTGCAAATCTGTTTGGTGTCTGAGTTCAGTGACACGTGCACAAAATTAACAACATTACATTATTTACCGCATATTTTATACTATTCGGCTCAGAAATTTTCTACAAATAGACCGAACTGAGGGGAGCTTGTCGACTCGAGGGCTGCCTGTCCCATGATCAATAAAAGTATTATCATAAGCTGCCAGATTTCGTTTACGTCTGCTTGCACAATTGAGCCAAGCGGGGGCATGTTACGTCAAATAGATAGATAGATAGATAGATAGATAGATAGATAGATAGATAGATAGATAGATAGATAGACAGACAGACAGACAGACAGACAGACAGATAGATAGATAGATAGATAGATAGATAGATAGATAGATAGATAGATAGATGGATAGATAGATAGATAAACTAGGAAATATGATTTGCTGCATAGCAAATCAGTGTGTGTGTCTTCAAAGCATATTAGTATGGCAATGTACAACTATTCCATAACACAGGAGTAGAAGTTGGAATGGCATCTCTATCTACTATAGCTTTGAAGATATTCGAGTTTTAAAATTTCCAATGCTGCCAATTAGCATAATCTAAATTGCTACAACTTTTGTTTTAAATTTATTGCATGCGCAATGGTCAACAACCCCTTAGTAGAAGTTGGAATGACATCTCTATCTATAATAGTTTTGAAGATATTCAAGTTTTAAAATTTCAAATGCTGCTCATTAGCATTATTTAAAAGGCTACAACTTTTGTTTATATTCATTACATGAGCAGTTGTCAATAACCCCCTAGTAGAAGTTAAAATGACATTTCTATCTACTATAGCTTTGAAGATATTCGAGTTTTAAAATTTCCAATGCTGCCAATTAGCATAATTTAAATTGCTACAACTTTTGTTTTAAATTCATTGCATGCGCAGTGGTCAACAACCCCTTAGTAGAAGTTGGAATGACATCTCTATCTATAATAGTTTTGAAGATATTCAAGTTTTAAAATTTCAAATGCTGCTCATTAGCATTATGTAAAAGGCTACAACTTTTGTTTATATTCATTACATGCGCGGTTGTCAATAACCCCCTAGTAGAAGTTAAAATGACATTTCTATCTATAATAGTTTTGAAGATATTCGAGTTTTAAAATTTCCAATGCTGCCAATTAGCATAATTTAAATTGCTACAACTTTTCTTTTAAATTCATTAGATGCACACTGGTCAATAACCCCCTAGTACAAGTTGGAATGACATCTCTATCTATAATAGTTTTGAAGATATTCAAGTTTTAAAATTTCAAATGCTGCTCATTAGCATTATTTAAAAGGCTACAACTTTTGTTTATATTCATTACATGAGCAGTTGTCAATAACCCCCTAGTAGAAGTTAAAATGACATTTCTATCTACTATAGCTTTGAAGATATTCGAGTTTTAAAATTTCCAATGCTGCCAATTAGCATAATTTAAATTGCTACAACTTTTGTTTTAAATTCATTGCATGCGCAGTGGTCAACAACCCCTTAGTAGAAGTTGGAATGACATCTCTATCTATAATAGTTTTGAAGATATTCAAGTTTTAAAATTTCAAATGCTGCTCATTAGCATTATGTAAAAGGCTACAACTTTTGTTTATATTCATTACATGCGCGGTTGTCAATAACCCCCTAGTAGAAGTTAAAATGACATTTCTATCTATAATAGTTTTGAAGATATTCGAGTTTTAAAATTTCCAATGCTGCCAATTAGCATAATTTAAATTGCTACAACTTTTCTTTTAAATTCATTAGATGCACACTGGTCAATAACCCCCTAGTACAAGTTGGAATGACATCTCTATCTATTATACTTTTGAAGATTTAAAATTTCAAATGCCCCTAATTTGCATAATTTTAAACATCTTCATTCCTCTATATAAAACGGTCCAACTCCTTGTATGGAGATGCAATCATGCAAAGTTTGGTGTTTCTATGTATAATAGTGTCCGAGAAAAGTGTCGGACAAATTTGCTGGTAAATAAGAAAGAAAGAAAGAAATAATTTCAGGAAAAACAGAAAAGTGTGTGCTGACACACACACTTAAATAAATAAACAAAAAATTGAATGAATAAACCAACAAAGAAAGAAAGAAAGAAAGAAAGAAACAAACAAACAAACAAACAAACAAACAAACAAACAAACAAACAAACAAACAAACAAACAAACAAACAAACAAACAAACAAACAAACAAACAAACAAACAAACAAACAAATAAATAAATAAATAAATAAATAAATAAATAAATAAATAAATAAATAAATGGATTTGCGATACATGGGATGCGATAGGGGCTGTCCATAAGTGTAGGCATTTTCACAAGTATACAAAAATTACACTTTTTTGGGACCCCCCTTGAAAATGGAAATTGATAAAATCAGCATTTTTTTTTTTTATCGCTAGCTTGGCTGATTTTGCTGTTGAAACATTGCCTCAACCTGGTAAGAGGAGTCTCTTGAAAGAAAAGAATGTAACAACTGTTTTACATATGAATTTTATTCCATGTAAGAAAAAAATAATAATGAAATTAAATATCAGATCAAGAATATATTATTTGTTTATTATTATAAACATATTTATTTTCTCTGGATTGCGTAATAGTACACAAAGACTAATCCGGAGGCTCTCTATTAGTGGAAGTACATGTACTAACATAAGGCCTACTTCAGTGACAAGTAGCAACTTACAGTTCTGTATACAAGTATTAAACTCCTGAACTCCGGAACAAAAATTATTTATAATTCATTAATACAGAGACACCAGTCCTGTACCTAACTTTGTTTTACTTTGTATTTTTACATGTATGTTAAAATGCATTGCTCTGTTTTTATCACTGTCAGTCACTTGAGTCACATTGTTTCACCAGGATGCAGCCTGAGCCAAGGTGCACAGTCATAAGCTACAACCCTGTAAAACATACAAATGAATGTTGTTCGGTTGTACAGTGCAAAACGCACGTAGTCTGTCGCACTCATTTTCTCTATCTGTCTCTCTCCCTCAACAGCTTTTTCTTCTGCTTTGAACTCTATAGGGATAATAGAATAAACTACAGTGGGATAAAAAAATTCAACATTTTCCCACCAGGTTTAAAGTGTACACTTGGGCTTGACCCCCCTCTCCCAGTGTGGGTTTTGTACACTCGTGAAAATGTCTACATTTTTGGATAGCCCCTTTCGTGAAAATACTTTAAATGTATTGATTTAAGGGCAAATATCTGGGACAAGTGAAATCCACAGTTCCATCGCCAATGTGGAAAGACCTGCCTCAATTTTATATATTGCTAAACCATTGTTAGAATGCAAGGGAGTCTCACAGTGTTTATTTATAATTTTGGGGGCGGGGGCGGTAGGGATGAATTGGGAGTGGTGCTAGTGTTGAACGAATATAAACGAGCATATACAGTGTTCGTTTCATATGTTGATTCTTTGGCTAAAATGAAGCAAGTTCGAACTGGTTGCTCATATAATCAGCATATAATTAACTTACACACTTACAATAATATTCTTAAAAATAACATTAAACAAGCTAAGAAAACTGATTACACCTCCTGTTTCATTAGAATGCAAGGGAGTCTGTCAGTGTTTGAATATGCCAAAAACAGAATTGCTACTTTTACAGACAGAACTAATCGTGTTAGCACTGAAAAATGCCTGGGACATATGATTATCAAAACCTTAAATGATACTCCTGTCAACATTATCAACAAGGTCGATACTCACAGTAAACACGGCTTTGCCAAATATGCAAAGAAATACTATATGAGCAAATATGTTGCTACCTGTTCTATTCCTAACTGTTTTATCTGTAATGCTCCTAATTTGTAAGGCCTTTAATAATTCTTCATTTCCTAATCAACATACATGCAATAATCATGGTCTAAAATTAAAATAAATGTATTTTTTCTAACTACTAACAGAGTAATACAAACTTTCTTTTCATCTAAATGAAAATTGTATTGTAAATCCATTTGGGTATTAAGGTGGCCCCCATGATAGCGGTTGTTTCATGGCGTTAATGGGTGTCTCCTGACCACGATATGTTACAATTGCGTATTCTGCACAGAACAATCAAATAAAGGTTTTCTGAGTCTGAGTCTGAGTCATATATACATACATATATACATACATACATACATACATACATACATACACACATTCATACATACGTACGTACGTACACACACGCACATACATACATACATACATACACACACATGCATACATACATACATGCATACATACATACATAATACATACATACATACATACATACATACATACATACATACATACATACAAAATAGATATTTCCTATTTATGTTTTATGAAAAAGTACCTATGCCATGTCATGAACGACTAAGCGTAACGACGGAGTGATATGGTATGGGCACGAGTTCATAAAACATATAGGAACCCAACCATTGTATATACCTTTTTATTTATTATGCATTACAAATGACGCAAAGACATCGTTTCAAGCTTTTTAAAATTTTCACTCTCAACACTAACGGTTGTGTATCAGAATTCATATGCATATATGGTATTCACCAAAGCGTCTAAATAAGCTTTCCTCCATTCAGAGCTTGTAAAATATCGGAAGCACCTTGGCTTGTGTTGACAAAGCGACTTGGTTTCTGGTGCTGATGCCAGGGGGTGCCACCTGAAACCGAGTTTCGCTCAACCGGTTCTTTTTCACGTTGTACGGCACTCTTCAGGTTGTGTCTGCACGACAGGGGGGTGGGTGGGTGGTACTCCCATGTACAATTGTACTGGGTATGCGCCGCGGGAAAGGCCCTGTTTTAATTTCTCCCAGGATTATAAAGGCCCCCCCCCCCCAAAATGTACACAGCTGGATTAGGATAGGGGTAACAATTGCTTGCGTGAACTGAATGTCTTATTAAAAAAAATAAGTATAGATCCTGGATATAGGCTGAAGTTATAGGAAATAATTAGTAAGTTATTGGGGGTGGGTGGGATGTAAGAATATGCTAAAACTTAAAGCATGTGTACAGCTTCTCTGTTAATTGGGTAACTTTGTTCTTGCTTTGTCATGTGTGTTTTGTAATATACATTTTGTGTGTCACTTCATGTTCTGGAGAACCCCTCGATTAGTGACAGCTCGATGTACTATTGGGCGCTGCAGTTGAAATAAATATGTTTAAACTAAAACTAAAACTTATTTAAAATTGGAATGTTAGTCTCCAATATGCACCAGGATGCACCAATGCAGCACTCCTTTCAACACATTACAGGATTAAGGTACTTTTTTTACATCGGGTGTAGGATTAAGATAGGGTATTGTATAATTAAACAGGAATAACATTTCCAATTTTATGCAAAAATGGGTCTGGTAGCAAAAGAGTTCAGTTCAGGGTGTGGTATGCTTGTTGGGCAACACACTGGTCTGGTCTCGTAGCTGGTGACATCTGGTGACTTAAAAGTGCATTCAGGGTAGTGAATGCTGCTAGGCAACAAGTTCTCTGTGAGTGAAGAGCAAGCTCAGACCTGGAAAAGTCAAACTTCTCTTTGAAGTTTTGACTTGAGCATGAAACTTCGTGTGTATGAAAAGCAAAACATGCAACTAAAGGTGCAAATGCATGTTAATGTTTCTATATACCCCACAGCCTGTATGGTGGCTGGTAAGAGAGAGGGCAGTCACACATCATGTAGGCTGTTGTAAGTCGTGCTCTGTGGATGAAAAGTCACATTAAGAAATGTCCCCATGGCATAAATTGGCATCTTACTTTTGCACATAGAAATAGTCAAATTTTGTTTTCACATTTTGACAAGAATGGGAGAAGTTCAAAATACATGCCACACCTGTTGTCCCGGGCCTGTAGTAAGCTGGAACAAGATGGGTTACCAAATGACTGCTGTGTCTGCACCATATATACAGCAAAACAACCCATGTACTCATGTACTTCTCAACTAGCACAGATATATGCAGGCCAAACAGAGAGCTGCAAGATGGTTCCCAAGTTCCAAGGCATCTTGATGCCAGGCCACCAGTTACTGCATGCTTGAATGGTTTTCATGGCAACTTACTTCTTCTTCAACTTACTGATCAGGCCAGCAATAACTCAACTAATAATCTAGATCTACTAGCAGTCATGTGCGAGTCACACACACACACACACACACACACACACACACACACACACACACACACACACACCTTCCAGCTTCAGTACGGAGGGTAATACCAGTCACACACAAGGGAGATTAATTTATGTGAAAAGGAGTTCAAATTGTAGGGTTTTTACAACTTAATAGAATTTAGTGTTTGAGTAGACTCATTTGGTGGGACGGGGTGAAACTGCGTGTGATGAAAAGTTTTTCAGTGCCAATGCTATGCTCAACTTCAGTCATAAATATGTGTTCCAGAATGTTCCCTCACTGATGAATTAGCATGCATAAAGGTTACGTAATTTGTGGACACTTTCAATGTACAGTTGCATTTTTGGCATCATCAGAGAGGCATATATGGATGCAAGCTATTTCAACTGACTTAACTATTTTTTTTTTTTTTTTTACAATTTATGTGACTGTTCACTACAGTTTGGTTTCCAAATATTATATATAGTATTTTGTGGTAAGCTATTTTTGACTAATCTGAAGCCAGTAATTGTGTGTGCTGAATGACAAAGTGATTCCAGTGAACTTTACCTGTCATTGGTTAATTCTATTGTACCATCAGTGCACCATTAGAAGACTATTCATATACAGAAACTCCAAATTAGGCATGAAATACTTCAATGTATGGCATTTTAATGAAGATGTATGACAGTTTTGAAAACTATGACAAATTAGGGCTATTTGAAAATTTAAACTTTGAATATCTTCAAAACTATTATAGGTACAAGTGCCATGCATCTAGTTTTCAGGGAACGCACCAATTGTTACATGTATTTCTTTTATTACACCAACACTGCAACAGGCACCATGTTAGTATGAGCACGGTGATACTGCGAATGTGTCGAAAATGGCCTTCATGGGAAATGATACCATAGTGAGTTTTTCCATTGAAACAAAAATTGCTCTATCCAAAAAATAACCACTAGAGGTCAGCATCGTCTTGATCTACATTTGGCTTCGACACGAACGTGTGCGTGTCCAAGCTACTTGTGACCGTTCCATGATCGCACACAATTAAAATGAGTGTTTTCGCAACAGACCCATATTCTGAAAGCGTACAGTATTGGGATTTTTAAAAGATCGTTTAAACTGAGAATACGCATACCCGTTTGTGTTTGTTTGTTTGTTTTTTGGGGGGATGGGAGGTGGAGAGTGAGGGCGAAGAGAAGTGAAGGGTACAGTGAAGGAGAGATTATTGAGAACAGCTAATGCAGTTGAACAGGCTATCCTGTTGAAATAAATGAATAAATAGATAAATAAATGAATAAATAAATAAATAACTTCCGATCTGAAAACAAATTTTACACGCGGCGTTGCTTGAGTTTAGGATCAATCGTACCGTCAAATCAGGGGCAGAGCGTAACGATAAAGAAATTGTGGGTCCCTACCATCAGGCAGATAAGGGATACGTTATACTGCGCTTGCAGTACTAAGAATAGTAAAATAAGATATAAGATAAGATGAGATAAGATAACTTTATTTTGACAGGGTTATAAAATTAGCCGAGGCCAGCTTTCATTTTGACCCTGGGGGCTAAAATGTAAACAACTTGTATAATGCGTTTGTGGAGTTTCTACATTGATGCCGAAAGATTATCAGTTTGTAAATGGACAAAGAAACCAGAAAAAAAGGCAGCCGAACGGCAGCGCACCGTTATACCATTTAGGCCTACATTCGGCAAACCTAAAAGTTGCCGTTGCATTCGAAAACGATAATCAAACCTTGATATTCGCACAGAGTTTACACAGATATAATACATTGGTAACATTTGTATTGTCATGTGTGTCTTGCACATACCTACTGTGTGTCTCCATGTTCTGGAGAACCCATGTATTAGTCATCTCGATGTACTATTGGGCTATTCAGACTAAATAAATACGTTTAAACTAAACTAAAACTTCTTTCCATAATCGTTGACAAGAAGAATCCATATGCAGTGAACTGAATCCTGCACATCGAGGAAAGGTGTTAACTGAAGTCGAAGTACCAAAGACATAATAATAATAATAATAATAATAATAATAATAATAATAATAATAATAATAATAATAATAATAATAATAATAATAATAATAATAATAATAATAATGATAATGCTAGATCTATATACCTTGGGAAGAGGCCTCGGGCTTTCATTTAAGTACCAGCATGCTGATAGTTCCAGAGAATATAATGGTCCGGTTCAACAGCAATGCTCCAAAAGTGCGCCGAGGAAAGCTGTTGACTCAGTCCAAAACTTGGCATTGAAAGAGTTAAATTATTTAAACTTTTTGCAACTCTTCAACTAATGTATGGGAGTATATCTACAAGCCATAAACCCCCATCAACTGTAAATAGTCTACTTATGAGTGTATCCCCCCATAAATTGCATTATTAAAAAGATAAGGTCTAAATTAATTAACATGTTGCCTGCTGAGAGCAGACCAAGTTTCATGCATTCTTCAATTCACACATATAATTGTATTTTGGGAATTGACAGGAGCTCTGAACCTGGGCCTAACATGCACCGTTGGAGCAAGTGGCTGCCTTGAACATACTATGACCAGTCATTCTAGAGGAAGCTATGTAAATATCGTATTCATTCTAATAGAAACACATCCCCTACTTTTTAATATTGGGTTTTTAGTAAAAAATCAGTATTTTTCAATAGTGTTGAAAATTAACTGCTTCTAATGAAAGAAAGTTAATTGTTGTTATTTTATGCTATATGGATTCTATAATCAGTTTAATTGCTTGTGGTATTGTAAATTGTGACATATCTTTATCACAAAACTCAGCAAAACCCATGTCTGCTGCAGGAAATCTTTGCATTGGCAAAGCGTACTACTATTGGAATTAGTGCGGTAGAAATGGTATAATCATATCATTAAGTCGATTTCATTTCATGATTGGTTGTGCAGGTTTTTTTGCCAGCTGAATTATACAGTTTGACAAATACATCAAGTCAATGACTGGGTATTCTAAACACACTCAGTACTGTATGAGGGGATAACTAGATCTTTATGGCATGCAATAGAGTGGTTTTGTGCAGTGTAGAATAATTCTATTATAAACATATGTATTTCAACTGGATAGTTACAGTAAACTAATCTGGAAGCTCTAGAGTGCATATAAAGACACCCAGTAGCATATACAATACACATTGAACGAAACAGAACACTAATTCATATATTTTTGATATAGCCTAGTAACATTCATTCAAAGTCCGTTTTTGCATATATTAAACCACTTGCTCTGTTTAGCGTTTACATCCGACTACAGGTAAACTTATAAAATCGCCGCTGAATGAAAATCGAAGAGAACGTGCGGGGCAAATATTTACTTGTAAGTTAACAGTAATCTACTTTCTTGGGCAAAAAGGCAATAAGTACCAAGCAGCCAACCATTCGTTCTTGTCAAGTCCTACAACCGAATCTTACATAAAGCTGTAGTGTCCTACAGGCATTCATGAATTGACTGGACCATGTGTCAAATTTACACTTTGTTGTGACCTGCTCTTTTTAGTGACGAATGAGCTGAATCCATAGACTTATGCTTTTATAGAAATAATACTCTAATATTGCGTTGTTTTGGCTTGTGAGTTTGTTTACCCAGAAGTATCCTCTGAGGACCGGACCCAGCTCGGATGTTTTTATGGCGAAACTCAGTTTTTAATATAGGACTTATGTCATAGTTGACGTTTCCAAGCAGGTTTTAATGCAAACACTTAATAATATTCTGAAACGCGATGAAAGTTATACGTTCACAATTGCGTTTGAGTTTGTAATCTAGTTTCCAATGATTTCTGTGAATTATGTCAACAAGCAATTGTTGTCTTTGTATTCACGAGCGGATTTGAATGGGGCCGATAATAATCCCACAGTGTCAAAAAAAAAAAAAAAAAAAAAAAAAAAACCCACCTCCGGAACATCACGCTCGCTGGAGTTTGGAAAAACTATAGTGTCATAAATACTGAGGGCTACATTGTTCAATTGGGACGCAAATGGCGGAGAAATATCAGAAGAACAAACAAACAAACAAACACCCCCCCCCAAAAAAAAGAAACAAACCAAGAAACCCAGAGTTTTTTGTAAAAGATCCCATGCATGTATAGTTTTTGGCCTTTGATTTTAAGATATGATCCATGATGCCTGTTAAATAAATGTGCTTATAATTCTTAATTTTACATGCATCACTGTTATAATGCTCCTCATGAACAAACCTTTCACCCCGTGAACGAAACAAAGAAAACAATATACAGTTCCTATCGGGTAAGTTAAGAAAGATTGCCAGCTTCAATTCAACATATCAAAAACAGACCTCGACCACACAGATACAGATAAATTCAAAATACATGTGTAGCTGATTCCATTATAAGAAATAGACACCCTGACGGAACGAATGTCGTATTTTAATGCTAAATTCCATCGACTGTCAACACAATTTCGATTTGAAATCCAGTCTTTGATCTTTGATATCACAACAGTTCAAAAGGAGAAAATTGTTTATAATTTAACAAAGAAATTCCATCACATAGGAGTCCTTTGTTCTCGGAAGATAATGGTGCATGGCGGGCAATGTCTCTGTCACACCTATTCGCACATCTTGAGTAACAGCCAGTGAAATTGCATGATGTGCCATGCAAGTTAATGAAGTCAGCAACTGCTCACAGAAAACTTAAGTGCCTCTGTTACTAATATATGCGTAGTGCACAACGTAGTTCGGGTGTAATGAAGTATGGTGTTAATGTGTTAGCATAGTGCAGTCAGTTAATGACCAGAGCTCACATGGACTGGATGATGATACGATAATGACCACGATTATGATGATGCCATGATGACTACAATGATGGTGGTAGTAATGATAATTCTCTGAAAATTTCATAAATGTACTTAAGCGTTTCTTGTATGATCATCTGCAGACAAAGGGTGCAACCCTTCGTTTGCACAAATATAACTGTTCCATGCATACATGAATTGTGAAGAATAGCATGTTACTGATAATTACTGCACAGATATGATTACAATGTGTGTATTTACCTACATGAAACTGTCTGCCATACATGTAGTCAGGTCTCCATATGCCACTACAATTTACTATCACGACTGCATGTACGGACAATTGAAATGTCGAATTCATCCTTGTATGGTCTTTGTGACCGCAAGCAATTTTATGAATGAACTGGTTAAAGCGCTGAGGGTATGTGCCACGTCATAAAAGCCACCAACAATACACACTGCTTCAAAGTTAACAAGTTACAACCTTGTCACACCATGCTGACTTTGTCAGTAACATAAGAGACTATTAAATTATTACCACTCGCATTGAAATCTTCAGAGTTGTGTCCTTAACATAATTCGTGAATATGTCATACTCATTGCCTTTGGCCGATCACCTGTTGTTGTGAGAGACTGTGGCAAGGAGTTCATTCAAAACTATTTGTTTCTTCAAAAGAAATTGCAATTTATCTTGTCCACTGGTAACATCATAAGGTTTTGTATTAGTTTTACTAATATCCGGTGAAGAGAGATCTAAACCACAGTAAAAATATAGACGAGCATGATAACACATGGGGACTCATACACATGACCAGATTCGCCATCGAACATTTCTGTCCACAGAGCTGCTTCCTTCAAAGGCCTACTGCATGTACTGCAGGGGCGGATCTAGGTTTTCATTGGGGGTGTGTGTGTGTGTGTGGGGGGGGGGGGGGAGAGTGTCAATGAGTTCGAGCACTGAGCGCCGAAGGCGCTCAGCACTGGTAGGGTGATCCGGGGGCATGCTCCCCCGGGAAAATTTTTTAATATAGGTTTAAATTGGGGCAATCTGGGCGAATTTAGGCACATATAAATCAATTTGAATTGACAAGTTTTCATGATTTTTTTGGACGAAACATATGATCACTAGGCAGCTGGGGGGGGGGGGGGGGGGTAAACCCCATACCCCCCCCCCCCCCAATCCGCTACTGTACTGGGCCTCATATTAAAACCCAGACTAATATGGCTTCTCTGGAAGCAAACTCGGAGAATGCATAAAACTTTGATAATGTTAGAAATGATCTTCCTACATTGTCGCAGACAGCTTTGTACGAATTGTTTATACAGTAGTGTGTAATTAATTTGTCAGTAAATTATTGTGAACACATACACACACACACACACACACACACGCGCGCGCGCGCGCGCGCGCAGGCACCCCCGCCCCACCCCATCCACATACATTTACTCCCCACCCATATATATATATATATATATATATATATATATATATATATATATATATATATATATATATATATATATACATATATATATATATAATTTGATTATGTTATCGCGATCTCTCGGATTTGCAGGTTAACGTTGGAAATACCAAGACATTGGTACTAATAGGGACTGGACCAATGAAAAGGAAAGATAGCTGAAATGTAAAGTGTTGAACTAAAAATTAATAATAATAATAATAATAATAATAATAATAATAATAATAATAATAATAATAATAATAATAAAAATAATAATAATAATAATAATAATAATAATAATAATAATAATAATAATAATAATAATAATAATAATAATAATAATAATAATAATAATAATAATAATAATAATAATAATAAAGTGTCCATGAAATATATTGGAAAACGCAATGGGATATACAATCTTTTTTTCAAGAATAAGATATACGAAGCGGTATCCCAGGTAAAGGCACATTAAAACTTGGTCGCTAAAACGATTGTGCTGACTCTTGTTTGTGGAGCGTAAGGAGATGTCGGGTTGATCGGCATTATGAAACCATTACAATTATTGATTTCGTATTGTGGGTTTGATTAACCACGCCACTAATGCTGAAACTCTCGGAGATGGTAGAAGCGTCCCTTTTAATTCTGTCTGTACACTTTCAGATGTGTGATGTACTCAACAAGAATCGAGAACATGTTACAGAACCTAGAAAAATGAGCGGACAAAGGGGAACGGCTTATGTCACAACCGTTTCCCATTTAGTATTCATTTATGCATACATGTCAAGAGGTGGCTAACAGTGCAAGTACTGTGCAAAGAATTGAATATGGTGGAGAACGGGTGCATAATATTTTAAAGTTTCCTAAAGTAAATCATACTCGTTATGCACAGATACGAGGTAATGTAAACAGCAGCAAGTGGCTTCTGTTCGTTCACTTATCTCTGCAATGTCACTCATAACACAATTAAAACATTATTACGACCGCAATGATATTTAAAATTTCTTAACTTCTAAAATAATTAATTAACTTTAGAT
The DNA here is from genome assembly GCA_964020975.1 of Hermodice carunculata. Lineage (NCBI taxonomy): Eukaryota > Metazoa > Annelida > Polychaeta > Eunicida > Amphinomidae > Hermodice > Hermodice carunculata. The sequence continues at coordinate 117,550,961 of OZ026612.1, forward strand.
CCCCTTTACATCCCTTATTTTGTGAAATTGTCGTGCAAAAACAATAAAACATGGAAAATGGTGCTGGCAGCTGGAACAATTCATAGAACTTTAATACTTCATTGCACTTTTATACCCATACAGGGTCCATGGCATATAATATAAAATGTACAATATACACATAATAGACCAACACGACCCATTGACCACCATGTTGAATAATTTTCAATTATTGCAAATTATATGAAGAAAGTAGACAAAATTCACAGATCAGTAACAACAGGAAGTATAATATGTGAAAGGTATGTATGTTCTTCTGAATGTAAATGATGAAGAAATGCTGGTCGGAATCATACAATGTATTGATTATGAAACCACAAATTAGCAACGATTATAACTAGTAAAATTTAAGATTTGCTTGAAATTAAATCTGTCCGTGTGCTTTGAAAATTAATGAACTTTAAAATGTAAAATGTTGTTCAATGAAAATCAAAAGCATGTTGCACACATTTCTGTGAATCAGAATTGCCCCTTGATGTTCAATCGTTTTGAAATGACAAGCATTAAAATCTTGTAAGTGTGCCTAATTGAGATTAATAAAAAAATTGCAACTTTCATTGGATGGAGCTAAATCACAAACCAATGAATCGAAGTTGCTAATGACACCGGTATCTAGAATACATTTGAAGATTTTTGACTTTTAAAGTTCGGAATTGTGCCTCATTAACATAATTCAAATTTTACAACTGTCATTTTCATTTCATTGGCTGTATCTAGAGTGCTAACTAAAGAATTGAGTTTGGATTGACACCTATAGCTGGTACACCTTTGATGAAAAAAAGAGAGACTTGCCCCAATGAGCAATCAGTATATGATCCCCCAAAAGTCAAAGCATACTTTGCCTTCATTGAATTCTTGGACCATTTCAAATTTAGATCTTGAGTAATATCTCCTAAGCTCAATGCTGTACTATTGTGAGAATGGTGCATCTGATGAAGGATATACAAACCTTGTTGCATTTGAAATCATGCTAATTAAAGGCAATTCACATATTAAAAGCTAGATATCAAAAGTTACTCTCAGAATACACAGAATATCAAGATCTATTGTTATAGTTCAACTCTGTGTAGCATGGCACCGTTGGGACTGTACATGTACATAAACATCTCATTTCCCCGACTCCGGGGTTTTTAATAAAATTATTATTATCATCATCATCATCATTATTAAACATGTACATGTGAAACATACGATACAATGGATACATAGGCTTTGTTCCTTATTACATGATTGATATATATATATATATATATACATTGAACCATTCTTTTTGGGAATGGGGATGTGGTCGAGTGGATATGTGCGTTTCCCATTTCAGCTAGGCGACTGGTGCCAAAGGTTGCAGGTTCGAGTCCCGCTCGTTCCGAACATGAAATATATATATATATATATATATATATATATATATATATATATATATATATATATATATATATATATATATATATATATATATATATATATATATATTACACCATGAAGAAAATGGTCGTCTTTATCTCTCTCTCTCTCTCTCTCTCTCTCTCTCTCTCTCTATCTGGCTATCTATCTATTTAAACAGATCAGATGCTATCACCATGATTTTACCTCATTGACTGGTCACAAGAACAAGAAACACATCATAGTCTCCCACGACAGGTTAGAGAATATCA